>KZ819763.1:35447-61393 GCA_003144235.1 Violaceomyces palustris | reverse complement strand
CCCCCCCAATTCTCTTTGTTCCTCCTGCCGGCGGTTGAGGGGAGCGATTACGGATGTGTGCCGAAGAAAAGGTGATTGAAAAAAAAAAAAAAAAAAAAAACTTGAATGAGACAAGGAAACAAAAAGGGAAAGAAGATGTGTAAGAGCAAAGGGAGGATTCCTCCGGGGACGGAGCCGAAGGTCCCCGAGCAACTCGGCGATGGGAGAAGCGTGGGTTTGAAAAATCCGTTCCCCTGTCTCTTCCGTTGCATCTGCTGCCGCCTTCTTCTCCCTTGCTTGCAAGGCGTTGTCTTGGAGCCGAATTCTTTCGAGATCCGAATGAAACACGTTCCATCTCTCCGTCATTCCAACCTTTCTTTACCCTTCCGTTCGGCTTGACTTGGGATCCTTATCTGATAGTACAAACACCTCACGATGGCTACCGGTTCGGGGATTCCTTCTTCTTTTCTTTCACGTACAACTGTATTATGTATTTCAATTCTCACATCTTCGTCGGCTTGAGTGACGTTGATGCACGTGACGAGGCTCACTCCCTCTGTTGGTTCTCTCTTTACACCTCCCTCTGGGTCCTTCTTCAACCCTTCCCGAACCCCCAAACGATCGACCAACCCCTCAGTCGGATGCGACAGGTGTGCATGGTTGGAACAAAGGGGGGACACGATTCGTTCACGTTCCGCATCCCCATGGTGGCAAGACACTCCAAGCCAACGCGCACCATCCGTTCCATCCTGTCCTCTGCAAGGTTTGGGATAAGAGGGGGGGGGGGAAAGGTGAGGGAAAGGTAGAAATCCCACTTCCTACCACCTGCTTCAATCCCTACTCGTTGTTTCCGGCTCTCCCCCACCTTTTCCCCATCCTGACCGATTTGAGCCAGGAAATCCAAAATGATGGGACAGACAACCAGACCTCGCACACACTCCAAGGGAATGGGCATTTTTGGATTTCTTTCCTTTTCAGCCAAAAAAAAAAAAAACAAAGTAGAAGAAAGCAAAAAGAACAAGGTGTGGGGCTTGAAGATGGGGATGAATGGGCTGAGGATTAGCGAGGGGGAAAGTGTTGGTGGACAGAAGAGAGATTCGTCAATCTTGACTTTCCAAAAGGATCGAGGACAGCCTCCTGCCAGCCATCTGGAGGAATGCTTGCCTCTCCTTGGCGTTTGCCACCAAGTTGGAATCCTTTTTCCCCGAATTTTATTTCATTGTTCAATTTGATTTTCGATGAATGCCGTGGGAGAAAGGACAGAGTCGACGAGGGAGGAACATGATCGACAGTCAGCAAAGATCGCGTCCGGAAGAGAGAGGCCACCGCCGAATCTCGGTCCTTGTCCAAAAGCGAGATCGAACGAGAGGAAAGTGGCAGAAGACGACTCACCAAGGTCAGGTACCCCAACTTCTCTTCCAGGATGGGGATCAAGATGTTGGAAAACTCTCGGATCAGGTTGGACCTCTCCGCTGACCCTCCCAAGCCGGACACGATGCCTGGGGTCTGACCCCTGAGCCTGTTGACAGAACCGGATCTCAGGAAGCTCGAGGTGAGAACAGGGTCCGATTTCGATGCAAGGCTCCCGTTGGTTGAGATCGAAGTGAAGAAGTCCAGGTGTCTGACTAGTAACACGAGTATCAACTCGATCGCATCTTGATTTACGAGGGATGATGATGGTCACGTCAGTCAACTGAGCGTTTACACGCTCTCGCGAAAACAAGACAACGAAAGGAGAGAGGGGGATGGAAAGGACGACTCACCTAATTTTGAGGTGATGGCTGATCTGAGCGTCCCTCTCCTATTCTTGAGCTCCCTCATTGCTATGCTCCTCCTCTGAGCTGGCCCCAAATCCGCTGGAACTTCCTCCGCGTTGAGAGCGTCCCTAGCGATCTGCAGCGCGGTGATGTGGGAACACATTAAAAAAGGGGGGAAACACGTTAGAATCAAGTCGCCGCCCGAGGAAATCATCTACCAATGCAAAGATCATGGCTCACCTCATCCCATTCGTCCATTCTGACCCCATCGACGTTGTTCAATAGGCCAAGGGTGGCGTCCAGGCCTTGGAGATCCTTCGAAAGCCCCACGGCCTGCTCATCCAGTGTGGCGGCAAGGGCGCCCAAGCCCGGGACAGCGACGGTCCTCGAGCTCGCTCCCAAGGTTCTGGAGAAATCGCCTTCATCCCTGTCGTCGAATGGGGTCTTTGACCTCTCCCTTGGAATGTTCAAGGATGGGGCCAGGACGGGCTTGATGCTGGAATCAGCCCTTCCCCTTGAGTCGCTAGCCGCCTCGAGGTACGCCAGCAGCGAGATTTGCAATCTGGAGACCAGCGATACGACCCGCGAGTCGAATGCGCTCTCCTCTTCCCCTGCTCCTTCGCCCGCCCATCTCATCGCTCTACCGACGTGCGACGGCCTCCTCGCCTCCTCACGCTCCGACTCGTTGTGCGGAAGCACCCTGGACTTCCATGTCGCAGAATGAAGGTAAGGCGAAGCTAGTGCCAAGACGGCCGTGTGGTAAGCAGCCATGGGGTTGGGTGGCAAGAGGGCATCGTCGTCCAGTGTCGGAAGGACCAAGACGAGCAGCGAGACTAGGAGATGAGACTGCTCTAGTTGATCTATCGACGTCGTTTCCAAAGTTGGGGCCTTCAAAACCGACAGGAAGGTCTCCCGGTGCGCTGACAACAGACCCAGTGCCTGACGAGGCGCTGCGTGTGAAGAGAGAGGCGAGACAGCCTTGCTGGTCCCATAGGTCTGTTTGGCACCGGAAGTGGTGCTAGCCAAGATTCCGACGCTGAGCTGAAGTACAGGCGTCAAGAGAGAATAATACCTCTCCGTGGCAGCTGGCAGGAAAGTGTCCAAGTCGACGAAATCCTGGTCTTGCTCAGGCCTTGCAGCGATGAAGTCGGCCTGGGACAGGATGTCAAAGACCCTAGCGTCGAGGAGCCGCTCAGCACCTTCACGAGACTGGGTGATCCGGTTGAAGAAGGAAAGTTTGGCCTCGTAGACGTAGAGGGCGTTCAGAGACTCGGGGTCCGGACGAAGGGTTTCTTGGAGAGGTTCGTCCATGTCCCTGATGGAGGAAACAAAACTCTTCAGATAGCCCCGCCTTTCCAGAAGGTCCAAGGATTTCGATCCAGTGCCCAAGACGCTTCGGCTTCCCGTGGAGGACGGGCTTTCCAGAGCACAGAGCTTATCCAACAGGGTAAAGGCGACCGTCTTCCAGAGATCGGAGGCGTCAAGGGCGTCGCGAGCGATGGTGTCCATGAGACGCTCCGAGTTGGCAAGGAGTAAGGCTCGAGTCCTCGTCTCTAGGGGACTTTGGCTCGATCGAGAAGAACCTCCAATGACACTCGACAGGCCCCCGAGAGAGACGGTGTCATCAATCTCAGTTCCAGCGACCGACAGGTCGTCTCCCCCAACAAAATGATCCTCGCCTCGCGGAGTCGCCTGCACGAGCTGCAGATAGTTGATCAAAGCCGAGTAGAGGTTGCCCCTCGCCAAAGGAGTGGTTCCGATTCGAAGGATGGACTCGACAAGGGCCCTCAGTGTTGCGACGAGCCTGTCGACGGGAAGGAGGTCAGCCGAGTCCAGTTCAAAAGCACCAGCAGTGACATCAGCCCTGTGCTGCCTCAACGCGGTGAGCAGTGACAGGACAGCGCCAGCGACGAGATCGGCGAGGGCAGGGTCGCTGTCCGCCTCTTGCGTTGGAGCTGCCAACCTAGGTAAGAGAGCCGCGAGGCAGTCAAACATCAAAGACGCTCTGGTGTCGAGGCGGAGAAGGTTCGTGGCCCTGGCGAGGACCATGTCGAGTGTATGCCTCCATGCCTGGAGGGCCTTCCTACGAGAGTGCGCGATGGCACGGCGGGCGTTCTGCGCAGAAGCCCAGTGTAGGACGAAAGCAGCCTGGGTCATGAATGGATCTCCAGAACCAGCATCCCTCAACTTCCCCTGTTGTTGGAGGGACGCCTTCTGCTTGACAAGGATCGCTAGGACCGCCTTGAGGTCGTACACCCTGGAACCAAAGTCTGCGTCCGGCCGTTTGGCCGAGTTGAGATCGTCCGGGTGGATGATGGTGATGTTCTCGCCGACAGAATCCCTCTCGTCATGCCAAACGAAATCTAGGCTATGTAGGAGCTCAAGGAACCTGATGCCGGCCTGCTCGAAACCTACCTCGCCTTCACTCTGTGGGATAAAGCCGATGTCGGCGGTGTCGTCTCCGTCGATTTCCACGAAGGCCCCGACGCTAGAGCTTGACCCAAAAAGAGCAGCGACGAGCCTGGCCGCGCGGGTTTGGATTCCGGCGCTGATCAAAGTGTGAAGCTCAAGGGCAACCAGGTCAAGCAGATGAGCCCGGAGCCGCAACGAGGCAACCAAAGCGTCGACTGTCGTGGGCAAAGTTTGGCCGTCCGGGAATCTTACCAGTCCGAGTGAAGCAGAGCTCGAAGTTGCGGCGGCCCTTTCAGCAGGAATGATCGGTAGTTTTCGCAGTTGGACGACCAGGAAATCCTCCCTAGTCCGCAGATACCGCAACGTTGCGGCGCTGGTGAAGGGATGGGTGCAAAGCTTAAGTATCAAGGCGTAGCACTTTTCCGCTAAACCTGGAGATCGCTCAGCTAGGGATAGGTAGGTGCCCGGGTTGATGCCCTCCTCCGGCCGCAAGAGGGCTAAGATAGCATGGAGAGCGCTCGGCGACGTTTCTGCTGAATCTGGGTCAGGGATTACCTGCTCTTCTGGTCTGACGGCTCTGAGATCGAAACCTAAGAGAAGGTGGGCGAGGTTAGGAGCGGCCTGATCCAGCGTGGTGCTGGATAGCAGAAGGTTGAGGATAGCGATTCGGATGGCCTCGACCGCGTCGCTGGCAGGAGCCACAAGACCATCGATCTCCGAGCTGTTTTGTCCTTCAGCCTCATCATCCTCTCCGGCCAAGGCCAGGACGGCCTGGATGGCCGACTCGGTTGGGTCAGAGTCGGGTGAGGGCTCAGTCTCTAGTCGAGCAACGTACCCGGCTTTGACCCTCTCCGCCTCGTCGCTCATCTCCAAGACGCCGACCAGGCGATTCATTTTCCTCCTATAACCCATCTCCCCGAATCGGTCGACCGCGCTGAAAGCCGAGCTCTTGGCGATCAGGGAGAGAAGCCTCACCGAAAGCAAGGCGATGTCGTCCCGGTCGCAGTTGATGTAGAGAGCGATCTGGACGACACTCTCGTGAGCATGAAGAAGGAAGGTGTCGAGCGAGTTGTACGAGCCTGGGTTGCCAACTTTGGAAGAGGCATCAAACGGCAAGATCGTTCCCATGGTGGGAGCCTCGACCAAGGTAGGGATCAGCACTTGCAAGAAGACGTTCTGGATTCGGAGAACCCTCTGGATGATCCGAAGTGAGTGCCTGACGGAGGAGGCGAAGAAGATGGTCTTGGCGCGTCGGGAATTGACAGCTTCAAAGCCCGCACCCCCGCCTCCCGGGTTAAGGACGGCAAGAATCTCCCTAACCAGCTTGGTTCCCGTCAGGAGCCTCTTCATGACGCTGAACCCGGGGTGCGACACGAGTTTCGTGAGGACAGCTGGGTCCGAGACGGCTTCGTTGCCGCTCTCATCAACGGAGAGGAGGGAGGAGATGTCGTAAGAGTACAGGCACCTTTCCAAGAAGTCTAGGCAGGATGCCGCCACTCTCCAGCGCTCTGCCGGGTTCGAGTACTCCCTGCCGCTGGCTTTGAGGAAGACGTGGTCGATGACGAATGATAGATAAGGTTCAGCTGATCGGAATTGGGGCGATTGCAGTTGAGACTGGCCCCTCAAGGCGACCATGGAGCCGAAGGGATCAGAGGCGGCGGCACCGGAGAGCGGTTGAGTCACCAAGAGGCCGGCAGTATCCCGAGGTTGGGGTGGGACACGGATCAGGGCTTTGACGAAGTTTACGAAGCTGGTGCTGCCAGGGTAGTATCGGTTGGGGGCCTCGACGTTCTCGAGCTCGTACAGGACTCCACCGGACTCTCCTGAGGGTCTGCCGAAGGCTCCAATGACCGGCTTGCTTCCTTGGGCATCGACGCCATCGATGACCTTGCTTGCCTCGAGCCTGCTCCAAAGCTCGGAGGTGATGCTCGGGCCTTTGCTTGATGCTGTCGAATGACGAGCAAAGGCTGCCAGGGTATCAAGGATGGCAGCCTTGAGCTCTACGGGTATCGGACACGTGTAGAGGCCGAAAAGCCGATCCAGGGCAGAATAGCTGCTATTTTGATGAAGCGAATCCCTCGCTGTGGAGCTGTAGTAGACCACGTTCCTAAGCAATCTGAAAAAGCCTCGCAAAAGGACGACCTCATCCGGGGGCATCCCAACGGAACCCCGACCGCCATTAGCCTGCGAGTTTCTGAAGGTCTCAATGTAGTAGTTGACCCATTCGAAAAGCCTGGTCCAAGAGATCAATCTTCCGTCGCTTGACGCAGACGAGCTCTCAAGATCAAGGAGAGAGTAGGCACGGCTTGCACTTTGAGTTCCGGATGCAAGCGCCGCCAGCATATCGAGCAAGGCACGTTGGTGGCCAGGCTCGCGAACATCGATCGCCCAGGCCAAGAACCTCGTCGTCCTCTTGTCCGGCCCGATCCAGAACGGCAGGCCAGCCTCGGGCCTTCCCCGGCAGAGCAAGGCAACCAGATCAAAAAGAGCCTCGATGTCGTACCTTCTCTCTTGAGGAGCCGCTCCGGGCCGTCCTGCCACTCCTCGAGAGATAGCGAACGCTGCGTCCTCTTCGGCGCGCTGCAGCTTGCGGATCAGCGGCAACATGACGGTGGTGACGCTCTGAACCAACGATTGGACTTGTTGAAGCACGTACTCGCGGAACTCTGCATCGACTTCATCATCCGAGGTCGTTCCAGAGCCAACCACGGGCTCTGACTCGCCAACATCGTCATCCTCCCCGTCCAATGCGTCGAGCGTCTTCTGACGGAAGGAAAGCACCCTAAGAATCAGGAAGACAAACGCGTCGCCTTTGGGGGAGCTGGCAGAGACGGGGAGGGTCTGGCCCTTGGAGCTAGATCCAGCGATGGAGCCGAGAACGAGGTCCTGGATTTGCTCCTCTCCCAGGCTCATCTGGACCCGGAAGCCTGGGTTACGCTGGAGAGCCTCGACCAGGAACACTGACCATTGGAGCGAAACGACGCTGTTGAGCTCGGGTAACGCCCATGCCTTTTTGGTGATTTCCGAGTGCAAGGTAGTGATGAAGGATTGGTCGTCCATGAGAACGTCGACCGAGAACTTGTTGCTGCCTCGCGAAGCTCTTTCAGCCAAGGCAGCCTGGACACCGGCGCTGGTATCGATGGAGGCGAGAAGGGCGGTGAGGACATAGATGGTCATCTCGTCCATCTGTTCCGACTTGATGGCAGAGAGCGTTCGAATGACGATGGTGATGCTGGCCGGCGATAGCATCGAAGACACGGACAAGAGGTAAAGAATATGACCGAGCTCCCTCCTCTCCTGCTGCATCCATGCGAGGCGTTCGAGCTGGATCTCATCGCTCAGTTTGTTCGCGTTTGGACCGGCGGCGCTCTGTGCGCTGCCACCGATACCCGGGAACCCTCCTTGGGCCTGTCCTCCGTTTCCGGCCGATCGAAGAGAGGATTGCGCCTTTGAAGCGCTTTCCTTGACGGCATCAATCTCAAGCAAGACACGCTCTGGGAGCGAGACCTTTCTCGCGCCAGAGGCCACCTCCATGACCAGCAGAGCCTCCACGAGCTGCTCCATCTTGGAGCCCAGCCTCTGCGCTTCGACATTTGCCTCAAACGGAAGGGTGAGAGCGCCACGGATGAGTTCTTTCAAGCAGGCCAAAAGGGCGAGCCTCTCGCGGTAAAACAGGATGCAGGCCACTTCAGAGGCTGTCCTTCCCCACCTGGCCCTCCCTGCGATGCCGGCTTGAAGCAGGGATGCTGCATACTTCTCCGAGACGGCTAGCTCTCGCGAAAGGAGTAGAGTCTGCTGAGCGAAATCCGGATTGAGCGGTTGAGAAACCCCGTCGATCGTGATGGAGCCTGCGGTTGGGGATGGGCGAAGGATACAGAGTAGGGGCAAGGGGATGAAAGAAGGGATATGGAGGAGGGGAGTCAGATCCCCGGTTGCGAAGCAAGGAGGATGGAAGGGGAGTGAAAGAAAAGATTCACGAGGAAAGGGGAAGAAAAGCAATGGTGCTGCTTCGAGGGAAAGGGGGAGGCGAGGGGATGCTCACCTGCTTGGATCTCTTTCCTCTCTGCTTCGTTCGGACCTTTGACCTTTCCAAGGTCTACGAGCTCTGACCTGTTCCTGTCGACGGCAATGTACCAATCATTTGACCTCGAGTACCTGGCAGGGTTCTGGGATGCCTCGAGGATGAGTCGATGTAGCTTTTCGAACCTGTTTGGCAGGAAGGAAGAGGTGGCCATGACTGTATGCTAAGGCGCGGCTTGACAGGCGCGAGGCAAGGACGCTTGTTGACGCGGACGAAGGATGACTGCGAAGCGCTGGGAAGGGGCTCTTGGCGAAGAATTTGGCAGACCCTCCTCCCGCCACTGTAGCGTTCAGGTTGATGCGGGACAGGGGGCGGCGGCTAGGACTTGATCTCTGTCTTCTCTCTCCCTCTCCCTCTCCCTCTCGCTCTTCCCCTCTCCCTGTTTGGAGAGTGAATGTGGAGATTAGGAGTTGAATGGTATTGGCCGGGTACCCAAAGCTGCCCTACAACGATTGAGACTAGGCTGTCGTTTGAGCTGAGCAGGGGGGTAGGATGGCGAGAGGATGGATAGCGACGATGGCAAGGAAGAGATTCGCAGAATGCCAAAGTACGTGTAAGAATAAAAGAAGATGTACAAAGAGAAAAGGAAGAAGGAAGAAAACACGAGGTCCAAGTCGGGCGTGAGCAGTGTGAGGGTGAGTGTTTCTGTGTTTGTGTGTGTGTCTGTGTGTGTGTTCAAGTCGAGTCGGATGGTGTGAAAAAGTGCAACTTCCAAAAAGTGATCGGCAAGTAGGAGGGTGAGAGACGGGCGGTCAGTGCATCCCGATCCCATCTCGGGAATGGATCGGGATCGGGAGATTGCACGTCAGATTGATTCTATTCAAAATCTCACCTACCTCCTCCAGGTCACGCTGAGCGAATCGGTCAAGGGAATCAGGCTCTGACGTTGATGGGAAAGTAGTGAAAGCAAGGGAATGTGGATGGATGACATCCATCATCCATCTCTGGTAACCCCTCCTGTTGCGAGGATGAGTTGGAGGAAGGATGGGAGGAAGCCTTGCGAGAGAAAAGCCCTTTGTCCTTCTTCCAAAGGCAAGGTGTGTGCCTGGTGACCTGTGTCGCTCCTTTGCGGTCCTCCGCTTGCTGGCCTCTTCCTCTTCCTCTCCCCCTCTCCCCCTCTCCCCCTCTCCGTCTCGCGCATTCCACCATTGGGCTTTGGCTTCCATGTCACGATCCAATCTTACACCCTCCACCAAAGAAAGGAGCTGAAAAGAAAGAGAGAGAGAGAGAGAGAAAGAACTAAAGGAACAGTCACGGACTTCCTAGGCGGCTAAAGATGGCGAGGATGACTGAGAGCGTGGCGTTGGTGGCTTTTTCTTTTCTTTTCTTCCCTTCGTTCTATTTCATTTCCTCCTTGTTTTCCCCCTTGACCCAGTCCAACCAAGGGTCCACCCACCACTTTTCTATTCGCCGATCAGCCAACCACACCTGGTCTCTCCCTCTCTCTCCCTCTCTCTCCCTCTCTCTGACCTTCTTGGTCATTCGCCCGCCAGCCGCCCCCCCCCCCCCTTCCTCTTCCTTCAGCCCCTTGCCATCTCTCCTCTTCCCTTCCTTTCTCTCACACCACCTCTTTCACGCCCCATCAAGGCGAGCGAAAAGGTTTCATAACATCCTGACTGCTCTTCCGCCCCGACTCCTGTCACAATCTATTCATCATCGAGAAACCTTGCCCATTTTGGGGTGGTCCCACTTGTTTTTAAGCTACCTCTCTTTCAAGTCAGCCACCGACGAGTTTAGCCTGGGGAGAGGGGGAGGAGAGACCCATCATCTCCACCACCACCACCACCTCCCCTCCCTCCACAAACCACATCACTGTCTCGTCCTCGTCTCGGCCTTGATCTTGTTGTATTTTATTTCTCTCCATCCTCCTTCTTCTTGAATCCTGATCGATGACCAAAACCTTGACGCCCCTCCTTCCTTGCGCTCAACCTCTTTCCCCTTCATGGCTCCATGACTGAGTGCACTCTGAGTCTCTTTCGTTCCAACGCCTCGAAAGTATACATATCCATCCCTGCCTCCTTGCCCTTGCCCTCCTCCTCCCCCGTCCATCCAAAATCAGCCTCCTTGCGCACAATTTTCCCTTCTTTGTCACCTCCCCTACGCATCAGCTCCACATCGCTTTTCTCTCTCTCCAAAGCCCTGGACACCCTCTCTCCCTCTGCCCCTTCCCTGCTCCTGAGAAGAAACCTCCCCCTCCGCCCCAAGCCATCACTCACAGATCGGCCCTTCTCTCCTTCCCCGCTCCAGAGTCACCTCGCTTGATCTGATCCAAAACTAAAGAAAAAGAATAGGGAAAAAAACCCTTGGCCACCTACAACTATCAAAAAGGGAACGAAGAAGAAGATGTCTCAAATTACATCTTACCAACCCTGCGAGTCCCTCGATTGCGCAAAGATCAGCGTGTCCTCCTCTGTCGTGCCTCCAAGCACTTCCTCCTCCTCAGTCTCCCAGGTTCTTCTAGGTCCCGTTCCGACCATCGAGGAATTCAGGGTCAGAAGGTTGCTCTTCGGTTTCAAATTTCGAGCAATGAGGAAGCAACTCTCCAAGGAATCCTGTCATCCACAGACGGTGAGTTGTGAATCCCCTTTCCGCAGGGCTCGGCAGCATTTCGAATCTTCTCGAGACGGAGATCCTTAAACCATCCATGTTGTCCCTCGCGTGCATGTGGGGGTATCTTGTCTCTTGTCTTAATCTTTGCAAAATGAATAGCAGACCACGGTCACCTCCACGGTAATGAGCTCAAGTGGCGGCTCGAGGTCATCAGATGAAGAGGAAGCCAGGAACACAGGAGGAAGGGTCGTGAGGGCTCCCATTCACTTCACCAAAAAGGATCCAGGCGCTGACAAAGTCATCACCGCCACCGCCACCACCACTGCCGCAGAAGATGGCAGGCCCCCAAGCCCCGAGCTTCAAGGCTCTGCTGAAAAAGCGGAATCGGCGCCATCACCGCCTAGGAAGGTCTTTCGGAACCTGTTCCGCCTCAAAGGCCCGAAGCAAAACCAGGTCGTGGCCGGTCTAAATCAAGACCCGTGCGAGAAGTTCTCCGAGTGCCAAGCTGCTCCGCCAAGTTACCAAGAGGCCAGGATTGAGGCCGCCTGGAGGGAGATCGGAATCGATGTCGACGACCCCAAGCATGGACCGAGGCCTCACTGCACGCCTGAGCAGTTGATGCAGAGCATGGACGCCTTCTTTGGCAAAGTCTCTTGTCACGCTTCCGGTGATTGCAATAGCAGCAAGGACGTGAACAAGGAGAAGAAGAAAGAGAAGAAAGAGAAGAACAAGGTGGGAGGGAGAGACCCACTCGGTCCGACAAAGGTTCCTGAGCAGCAGAAGATCAAGAGGACCCTAAGCGAGGATTCGGGTTTCGCAGAAAAGAGAGGCCAGACCGAGAGCCTTTGCTTGACTGGCAACCTTAAAGATTCTGGTTGGGCTTGACAGGGGAAGAGGGAGAGCGAGGGAGACACGTACGCAAGAGGGGCATGGAGGCGGTCCCTAGTGATGGACAGATTTTTTTTTTCCTTTTTTTTTTCTTTTTCCCCCCCCTCTTTTATTTCCATCTTTTTCCAGACATTTTCACGTCTTTGAGTCACCTCACAAGAACGCATACATTTGTAAAACATTCAGCATCATGCAGTGCCCCACCCATGGACTAGCCCCAGTGCAGTTGGCTCCTTGGCCTGCTCATTTGTGAACCCTTCCATCTTCGCCTGGTCGTGTGAACGTTCGAGAACGTGATGATGTTCGAACCGTCGAGGTGGAAGGTCTCGTCACAGAAGAGGGATGTTGCCATCATGATCATCATCTACACTACTATTCATCAAGTTTCAAGTTCAGCGAGGTGATTCCGAATCACGCGACGCGCCTTGACGTCTCCCCTTTGCCCCCTTTGCATGATTGCCAAATTAACACGACTCGACTCGAAAAAGAAAAGGAGATCGTGAGGCAAGGAAGAGAGGAGTGGAGTGGAGAGTTGAGTTGAGTTGATCCCCCTTCTTGTTAACCTTTCGCCACCCACCACCACTTGGCCACTCGACGATCACGATCACTACGACCACGATCACTACGACGACGAACACTACGATACGAAACCCTTTTTGGGGAGGAGGAGCCAAGGCAGTCGAGAACGATTTCCAGCCTGAGATTGGAGAAAAAGGGTGAACCTATATCTACATCGTCCGTCCTAACTCGACTCTTATCACATGCAATCACCACCACCACCAACAACCGCTGCCAGCCAGAGCAAAGCGAACAAGTCCAAAACTCCACAACAGTAGCCGCAGTGATGATAGCAGAGGTCCTGGCGACTTTGGCAGGTCATCCTTCCTCTCTTCTCCTCCCGCTCTCCTCCAACCAGGATCCCTCCTCCTCGTCAACCTTGGGACCTCTCCACCCAGGCGAGGTTCACATCCTACGATCGCTCGCCAACCTCGCAAGGAGGTACACCCGGATCAAGCAATTCGCTACCAGCCAACTTGAGATCGCTCGGAGGGCGGCCTTGATCCGATCCAACAGGTACTCCTCCTATTCCGTCAACAAGCGTCGACCCACCACAAAGTCAACGCCGACCAGGCACTTGGCTCCACTCTGCTCGACCCTCCTGACCATCCTTAGAGCCTACCAAGATCTGGTCTTGGAGGTGGAGAGGGCGATCCTCAGCTCGGACTCCGAGTTGGTCGGGAGCGGTGGTTTTGTCAGCCTTTCCATCATCCGCTCCAAGTTTCAAGAATGGGAGACGCCGCTGATGGCCCTCGACAATCTGGTCACCGAACTCATCCAAGGTCCAGCAGGTCGAGAGAAGGTTGGAGGAAGGGAAGAGGGGGACGAGGCGGGAGGCGAGACGACGGCATTCACGGTGGCTTCGGAAGATTGGACCGGTGGGCTGCTGATCGACCTCTTGGCCAGGAACGCCACCACTGGCGTCAGGAGCGTCTCAGATTGCATGGGTTCACTGAGGGACTCGGTGGAGGAGAGCTGGTCGACCGGCTTGGTATCTTGGATGTGCTACGGTCAAGCCTCCAGGGATGGGTTCACCAAGGGGTACCATCACGGTCCTCTTGCCGGTGGCAGCGCTGGAGATAGGGACGACTTGGTGGAGTGGGTGGAGTGGGGGAAGGAAGACGTCGAGCAGCGATCGCGGGATCATGCTCATTATCACGACCGTTTGGACGACGACGGGCTAGAAATGGGCGGCGATTGGAGGTTCAGGCCCAACTCTCTCCCTTCTTCTATACCGCCCTCCACCAGGGACTCGATCCTCTACGTCGGAAAGGCTCTGAACAAGGTCAGGGCTTCCTCCTCCTCCTCCTCGGCTTCGTCCAGAAACCCTGACGGATCCCGCCAAGTGACACTACCCGAATCCATGACGCTGCAACATGCTCAAATCCTAGATCATCCCTCCTCGAGGCCGAGCAGCAATCCGACCTCGTTCTCGCTGGCCGTCAAGAGGATCAGGGAGGATGTCAGCGAATGGCTCTTCCGGAACGTGCTCACCACCGAGTCGGTGCTGGGGTCGATCGAGACCATGGGCGACTACTTCCTTCACCGGAACGGAGCCTTCTGCCTATCGCTGCTCTCCGAGGTAGAAGCGCTGAGGAGGAGGAAGCTCTTGACCTCGAGGACCCCTTTGGGTGCCATGATCAGGTCGAGCGACCTCGACCTGGCACTCCACAGGGCCAGCGTGGGGAACCAGGCCGAGGAGGATCCCAACCTGGAGAATCTGAAGTTTGTGATCGGGAGGCGGAAGGGCGGCGGCAAGGGTGATAGGCTCTCTTCGAAAGGGCGGCGGTGGGGAGGAGGAGGGCGTGGCGATGTGGACAAGGATCATGACGACGATGACGACCCAGTCAGGTTTGACGACCTGATGACAGGCTTCCCCGTCCAGCTTGGCTACACTGCCCAGTTCCCCTTAGACCTGTTCCTCTCGCGCTCGGAACTGGAGACGTACTCGGAGCTGTTCAGCTACCTGATGGCGATCCGGAGGACGCAGAGCAAAGTTCTCGAGACGTGGGTTTCGATCTCCAAGTCGCAGAGGACGAGGAGGAAATTCACCGTCACGGGAGAGGGAGGGGTTGACAAGAGGGAGGAGGACGATAGGACGAAGCTGTTGAGGCTCACCTGGGGCCTCAACAGGAACATGCTATGGTTCCTGGACACGCTACTGGGACACTTCCAGACCGACGTGATCGACGTCGAGTTCAGGGGTCTCATCTCGCAGCTGATCAGCGATGGAGGAGGGGATGAGGTTCCCCAACGTGATGATGACGACGATGATGACAGCGATGGTGACAACGAGGAGGAGAGAGCTGGAGATGCCAAAGAAGTTGACGAAGACCTCACCCAAACCACTTTGACCACGCTCTCCGGAGGGGTGGAGAGTCGATTGAAGAAGAAGCCTTCCAACCCTTCCCTGATGAGAAGCAGCCTGAGTCGGTCGGTCAAGAGCCTCAACTCTTCCTTCTCAAGGCAAAACCGATCGACGAATCCTAGACGCTCGCCTACGACGAACCACCACCACCACCACCCGGAGGATTCTCTGATGACGGACAGGGAAAGGCTTTCAGCAGCTTTGAGCAAGAGGTTCGTCGCGGTCGGGTTGAAAGAGTCATTGCAGAGCAGTGGTGTCTCGGTCACCAACGAAGACGGAGACGAAGAGACGAACCTAGGCGGGGTTCGATCGCGATCGGGTGTTGGTGGTGGAATTGGAACGACCAAGATGATGGACCCCAAACTCGACTTCACGTCTCTAAGGTCGAGGCACTCGCTCTACCTCGAATCCATCGTCCAAGGAACCCTCCTAGACTCGCCGCCTGCTCTGATCCTCCTTCGAAAGATCCTGGAATCTTGCCAATCGTTCGTCAACACCATCCAAAAGTGGAACGGAGACGTCCTACCGTCCTTACTCAGCGAAGGTTCCACCTCCCTCGAACTCCTCTACCCACGTGGCGAAGGAGCTCAAGGCAAGATCCACTACGGCAAGGTCGTCATGGAGAGGAGGGGAGTCATCCAATCCATCTCTGAGGTGAGGGAGAGCGATCCCCCCCCCCACCCTATTCTAGTCCCACGAAACCTGTCTCAGACTTCCATTCCCTTCTCTCTCCTTTCCCGTCCCAAAAACAGCAACTCAACTCCAACCTCCAAGACTTTTTCGACCTCCTTTGCAGACCCACCAAGCAGGAGGAAGCGTCGTTTCGGCAGGTTTCAGACGCTCAGGAGGACTTGGAAACGGGTCGTGGTGGTGGTCGGGCTTCGCCTCCTCCTCCTCCTTCGTCCAGGCTCACCACGGTCGAGTTACCAAGGAGGAGGACGACCGAGCAGCTCTTGCTCAGGTTGGACTTCAACTCTAACTTCTTCTCCCCTTCCCAGGTTCCAAAGGTTTGAGAAAACCCCTCCCACTACGAAACGCGGATCTCACAGATTCAAGTTTCCCTGTGCCCCCCTTTCCCCCCCCCCCCCCCCCCCCTCTTCTCCTTCCGAACTGCCTTGCAACTCGAAGGATGCGGGCCCTCCTGATTCTGCCTTTCCCTCCTCGTTCCCCCCCTCCCCCCCCCCCCCCCCCCCCCCCCCCCCCCCACTCATCAACCCAGCACCCTTCCTTCTCCCTCTCGACAGCGTTCTTCTTGTTTAGGGAAAAGGCTTCTGTTGCTTTATATCGAAGTCGTCATAAACATGGGTGTGTGTGTTTGTGTGTGTGGAGAAAGAGGTCTTCGCAGCAAAGTGGGGAGAAGGGGGGAGCAAAGAGTACAACCCAGAGGTTCATTACAGCCAACGATCGATCAACTTAGGCCTCAGCCAACTCGCGCAGACGACGAACGGTGCTGAGGGGAGGATGGAAAGAAGACAGAGGAAAGAATATGACCAAGTCCATGGCGCAGGGCACACAGGTTGCGAGTCAGTGTCTTGTGAATTCAACCTTGCGGCCTGATGATACGATTCTGAACCAACCGACCAATCCATCCCCACACTTCCCGACCTTACCCCCAAGGCTATCGTTCGCTCGAGCTCACTCTACCCTTCCCTCCAGCCACTGCCGTCCCGCAGAACTTTCCACCATCACAAAGTGTGACGCGCCTTCCCCTGCACAATCGACGTCATTTCCTCCCTTCCCCTCACCCTTTTCGCGCCATTCCTGTCCAACATTCTCTTTGTCTCCACCCGGGACTAGACTTCCTGTCGCATCTCTAGCAGCAGTGAACCGGAGAAAAAAAGGGGTCAAGAGACTCACCTGCGGACGGTGGCGGCGGCGGTGGTGGAGAGGGTCCAGGCACCTCCGGCGATGACCTTGTTGCAGGATCTGCACTCCCAGATACCGACGGCCTTGCGCTTGACAGAGTCCTTGCCGCAGAAGGTGCAAGTGTACCTGCTGTGCTGGGAGATTTCGATCTTCTTGACCTGGCGACGGAGCGAAGCACCGTAACGGGTTCCGTACTTTCCGGTGATACCGACCTTGGTGGTTCGCTTGGACTGAGTGGGTTGGAAATCAAGATCGGAAAGTCATCGAGATTGTGTGAAGAGGGGTTAAGAGGGGTAAAGAGGGGATCCAAAGGAGATGCGTCAGATTTCCAGTCACTAGGGCGCGGGGAAAATCCGGTTCCACAAGTCAAACCCCTCCAGAGAGCGAGGTCAAGTCGAGCAGTGGGTGTTGCCGTGGCGATGTTGGTGTCAGTTGTATCGTAGTTGTCGATTGTCGGTGGGTTTCGTGGATGCCAGCCCTGCCTCCAATTTGGGCTCGTCTTGTTCTTCTCTCTGCACCGTGCCAATAAAAAAGAGGTACCACGCCAACATCTATCCCTTCCCCACCAGTCCATGTGCCCTCTTTTGTCGACTCTTCCCATTCCCCCTTCCATCCAGCCGACGAACAATATCCTTCCCAAAGCCGCCTCGTGTATGCTCTCTGGCTACACAAGGGAGTAGCGTTCGCTCGTTCACCTTGGAAGCTTGAGCGCATTCAGCTTGATCGAGCCTCTGCGCATACCCGTACCCCTTGGCAAACCTTGCTCTCTCCCTCTGTATGCCCACTCTCCGCCTTGCCGCATCATGCCGTGCGAGCATATACTCATCCTCTCCACCTTAACCCCTTTCCTTTCCTTCGCGGCCCGATCATCCGCTTTCCTCTTCCCAGTCCCCTTTCCCTCTCCCTCGATCATTTCCGAATCTCCTCGTTCCTCCGACACTGTGGCACGATGCAGATAGGCCCGGGGTAAGATTGGGCGCTTGTTGGCTTTCTTCCTTTCCCATCTTCTTTTTTTCTCCTTTTTCTCCGGGTCAGAGCCTATCCTGTACGCCATCGCATGAGGACGGGCGAGAATGTCGGCAGTCATGGCTGGTCGGGTGGATTTGGAAGAGTTCGAGGTTGGGTGACGGGGTGTATGTATGCTATTTTGCGCGTTTCCGGCTGGATGTGTTCCTTTCCATCTCCCCGTCCTTCGAGAATCGTTTTGGCTGTAGTTGACCATGCTCGACGTGATCTGGTTTCTCCGTATGGACCGCGTGATACTCACCATCTTGCCTAACTATGAAGGGTTTGTTGAAGGAGGTAAGGTGTCTTGAGGGGTGGAGGGGAAGGAAGGTCACACACAGGAGGGGCGGGTCCCTTGCTGGCGGACTGGCTTGACTTTCCCCCTTTTGCTTGTCACACACTCACCTGGCTCGCTCCCACCTCTCGCTCATCTCCCTCTCCCCCTCGCTCTTCTTCCACCCTCACCCTCTCCCTCTCCCTCTCCC
Organism: Violaceomyces palustris; assembly: GCA_003144235.1. Lineage (NCBI taxonomy): Eukaryota > Fungi > Basidiomycota > Ustilaginomycetes > Violaceomycetales > Violaceomycetaceae > Violaceomyces > Violaceomyces palustris. Next base: position 43,444 of record KZ819763.1, on the reverse strand, counting down.
TCTCCCTCTCTCTCTCTCTCTCTCTCTCACAGAGTCTGTCTCTCTCTGTCTCTCTGTCTCTCTCTGTCTCTTCCCTCTCCCCTGTCGCCCCGTCTACCCCCTCCCTCCCTCCCTCTTGCATCCTCTCCCTGCTTCAGGCTCGCTCGAAAAGCTTTCCCCTCTCGTCGATCACCCACACAACGCTTTTGCGATTCAAAAACCAAAAAGTGGGTGGATCCCTCCCTTTTCTTCGTTCTTTTTCTTCTTTCCAAAATTCACCCACAGAAAAAATCCCCTTTCATCCTCGGCCGAGGAAAGGGAAGCGCGCAGAGGGAGATGGAAGTGGCACGTGATGAAGTTGAAGATCCGGTTCCGAATTTTGTTAGAATAAGATTGCCCGATGGGATCCTTGGGTGTCTGGCTCCCCCGATCTGTGATATGAGGTGTTTGCGCTTCATTCAACAAAGGAAGGAGAGTGAGCACATCTATCTGCACTATGACCACTCTGCACCTAAGAGCAACCTAAGAGCAGGCGATTCGTTTTCGATGAGTGAGGTCCGAGGGAGGAAGAGGCAGGACGACTGCCGTCAATCACTTTCTCACACCTTTCTTGCCTTGCATGGGATTGGATTCCATCTTCTGACGCCGGTTGAGGAAGGGGGTCGAGCGTTTCCGTTCCAGGCAATCGCGGTCATCATTCAGCTGGAGAAAAAGAATATTAAATATGAAAAGGAGAAACCCCTCGACACAAGCAAACCTCCCACCCGAAGGAAAGAGCTTGTATGCCCTCTAGACTAGAGATCCACTTCCACCACCTCCTTCCCCGGTCTGCTCTCACGTCTCCCATCTCGATTCCACAATACGTTGCGGGAAAGGAATGAAAATGGACATGAAAATGAAAATGAATTGAAAAGAAGAACCAAAGGATCGGAAGTGGCAAAGGCACCCGCGTTCAGCGCATGTAGAACATGAGAAATACTTATATCGCCTCCCGGAACGAAAACCGACGTTGTTTCCCGAGCATCGAGGTCCAAAGCGTGGGTCAAGGCACCGAGGGGGGATGGAGAGGTGGAAGTGGATGATCCCAGTAGTTTCGGCTTCCGTCTTGGCTGACCGACCCTCTTCCGGGCCTCTGCGGTCCTACCTCCTCGACCTCATCGAACACAACCAGGTCGTAGCTGGCTAGCAGATGCAGAAGAGGGCCTCCGTCTCTCACGCTGGGATAGCGCCAAGCGAAACCATCGGAAACGAACAGAACAGAGGAGAGGAAAGAAAATCCCACGACATCAAATCATCCCACCCTTGTGCTCACCGCTTGCGATGATAACGTTACCGAAAAGAGGAAGGAAAGGGATGCAAGTTGTGGATCACCTTTCGGGTTGGAGTTGGAAATCCATGCAAGGGTCCCTTTTTTTATCAAGTTCTGCGAAGATGGCGAGGAGGGGGGTCAAGGAGAGAAGCAAGCGGGGGGATGTGGTATCTTTGGCCTTCCTCGCTTTCACATCTCTTGGAGCAAACCATACCCCTCTCCCTCCCCTCACTTCTTTTTTGCTTACGGTCAAGCTCCACTCTGGGTCAAGAACAAGAAAAGAGAAGAGGAAGATGTGGTCTTCCTGCTCGATGAAATGCTCCAAAAATACAAGTGTGAATGCATCATCTTGGACTTTCCCTCCCTCTTCCTCTCCCTTACGACTCACCCTATCGACGAACAGGGAGAACAGCCGTACCCCTTCTCTCGAAACGTACGCCACGTCAACTGTGATCCCAAGAGCGGATCATTCCTGATCCCTTGAAAGGTGTGCGTCCCTCCTTCCATCCACGTCCCTTCTTCCATTTTCCGTTTTTTCTTTCTTCTTTCTCAAGTGCCATTTTTTCCCACCCTGTTCAAGGTCGAGCCTTCTTCAGCTTTGACCTCTCCCATTCTAGGCCTAAGGTCCAAGACCATGCTCACGTAGCACCTAAGCTAGCCACTGACAGTTCCGCTGTCGAAGCCGAAGCACATGGACCCGATCGTTTGTTGACCTCTTGTTTCATCCTCGTCCCTCTGCATTTCCGACCGTCCAAGTCCTAGGCAACGTCGGGAAAGGGTCGATCGGATGGGGAGGGGGAGTCGGCAAGGATCCAACGATAAATGTGGTAGAGTCCTGGCCGGGAAGGGATTCCAGCAACCAAGGCCCCTTGGCTGCTGTGACCCTTGCCCCCTTGGCTGCTTTGACCCTTACCCCCTTTCCATCGTCCCATCGCGTCGCACTTTCCATTCTTCATAGTGTGGCGAGCGTGAAGACCAAAGGGCCAAGCCTCGTAGAAGAGAAGCCGTGTGGCCGAGATATGGCCTCCTCCACGTGGGGAAAAGAGGACCTCCCCCTCCTCATTATCCGACCTCCATCCTGGCTGCCCCGATGCCGTTCCTCCCGCACTTTTTTTCGATCGAGCAAGGCCAGCAAGAAAGAATAGGTTGAGAGGGGGAGACAGGGCCTCCATTCCCTGTGAAAAAGGGGGAAGGTGGCCCTCATTCCGTCTTCCCCTTGCTGGTCTTTGTGATACCTGTTGGGATGCAAGAGGGGCCTTCCATGAAAGGTGAACCATTCTTTCACTTCGGTCCCTCCTGGTATCACAGTATCTTGGACACGGCTCCCCTCATGAATCCATCCGTACGTACGTGCTAACTTCCCCCATCAATATTTAAAGGGGATAGAGAGAGGGTCGAAGTCGGCTACGTTTGTGGACATCCTTCAGAAACATCAGAACCCCCTTCCCCTCCTTTCCCTTAGACTCCTCCTTTCCTTCAGTCTTCTCCATTTCCCCTTCTTCACAATCCAAACCATAAGGACTTGGAAACACCCGACGACATAGGGGAAAAGTTTGCCTCTTCAACCTCAGAACTACGGATCCCTCACCTATTTTTTCTAGAAAAATAAAAGGAGAAAGAAAAGGAAAAGAAAAAGGACAAAAAAACTAACAAAAATGGATCCCGAGAATTCAATCGAGAAAAAATCATATACGGCAAGCAGGGGAGGAACGGAGGTGGAAGAGGAAGGCTTCACGGTCCGAGGGCTAGAGATGACACCGGAGGAGGAGAGGGCGTTGCTGAGAAAGGTCGACCTTGCCATCGTCCCCTTTGTATCCATAGCCTACCTCCTTGCATTCCTGGATCGGATCAACATCGGTCAGGCCAGGGTCTACGGATTGGAGAAAGAACTCGGGTTGAAAGGGAACGATTTCGCAGTCGCGCTCTCCGTCTTCTTCGTCGGATACGTCGCCTTTGAGGTGGGTTCTTTCTTTTTTTTTTTCTTTTTTTTTTTTTTTTCCTTCGTTTCCTTTAATTGGCGGTGGATTGGGGAGTTCAAAGAGAGGAAGAGAGGTAGACGAAAGATGAGAATCGATTTGAGGGTCTCCCACTGGAAGCCTTTCACGACGTCACTGATTTTTTTTCAAAAAAAAACCCTCAATCCGTCCGCTCTCGTTCCCTCCCTCTCTCCCTTGCTTTCCACCAGATCCCTTCCAACATCGCGTTTAAAAAGCTCAAACCTGCCAGATACATCACCTTCATGATGTTGTCCTGGGGCACGACGATGACGCTGATGGGAGTCGTCCACAACGCAGCAGGACTCAAAGCTGCCCGATTCTTCCTAGGTTTGTTGGAAGGAGGACTTTTCCCTGGCATCACATTTCTCATTAGCTGCTGGTACCCTCGAACTCAGACCAACCTCAGGATTGCCCTCTTCTTCTCAGCCGGGGCGCTAGCCGGGGCCTTTGGTGGGATCATAGCCTTTGGCATCTCTAAGATAGAAGGGGTGGCCGGCCTATCGGGCTGGAGGTGGATCTTCATTGTCGAGGGACTCGCAACGATTGTCATCGCCACCATCTGCTACTCTTCGGTCCCTGGTTTCCCAGACGAACCAAAGTCTTTCCTTTCCCCTTCCGAGAGCGCCAAGTGGAACCACCATATCCAGAAGGACCAAGGTGTGATCCTGCTCGACCCCGACTTCAATTGGTCGCAGGTAAGGAATGCCTTCAAGGATTGGAAGACTTGGGCTTACGCCGTCATGTACATCAGCATCGCCCAGCCACTTTACTCTATCGCCCTCTTCATGCCCACCATCATCAAGGCCTTGGGTTTCACATCGGCCAGGGCCAACCTGCTCACCGTACCCCCTTACGTGTTAGGTTTCATCACAACTAACGCTGTGGGATACTTCAGCGATAGGAGAGCTAGGAGGGGAGCCTCCATCGCTTTGGCAATGTCGTTCGTTGTGGTGGGTTACTCGATCCTGATCAGCCCTGCCTCGTTCGTGGTAAAGTACTCTGCCATCTTCCTGGTTGTAGCGGGTGTCAGCCCCTCCATCGCCACGGCCATCACTTGGATAGGAAACAACTACGGTCCCGTCTGCACCAGGGCAACGGCGATGGGACTTTTCTTCACCACGGGAAGCTCTGCTGGATTGATCAGCTCCAATATCTACCCTTCCAAAGAATCTCCGAGGTTCATCAAGGGCCACGCCATCTCGCTGTGCTTCGCCTGCCTTGCCATCGTCTTGGCCCTCGTGCTCAGGTGGGAGTGCAGAAGGCAGAACCTCTACAGGGACCAGTGGGTAGAGGCCTCATCGTCGTCATCAACGCACCCGGTCCGAGGTGGGGATGTTGACATGGCAAACCCAACTTCTCGAGAGGAGAAGGAGAAGTGGGATTACGAGCACTTAACGGATCGTGAGATCCTTGAACTGGGTGACAAGCACAGGGGATTCAGATACATATGGTGACAAGTTCACTCGTTTTGTTGTTCCCTCCTCATCTCGATTCGGTTTGAAACACGCTCGCTGGCTAGGGCGTGATGACAGGAGAGCAAGGCGCAAAGCTTTTGACTCGACTCTATACCTCCCAAGATCGTATCACCTTTCCTTTCCTTTCCCCCCTCTTTTCTTCTTGATTTTCCTCTTCTTCCTCTCTCCTCTTCTGTTCTTCTCCTTCCATCTCTTTTGTTTTCTTTTCCTCGCCTCCTTCCCACCTTTCCCCAAAAAGAAGGTCGGGATCGCATCGTAATTCACCCTTCGCGTTCCGAAAATTGAGGTTCCTCCCCTTTCCCTCTCTCACCCGGTAACCGAACCACCAAGTTCCTTTCCCTGAAAATCTGTTGGGGATTCGTAAGGTTCGAGGTGGCTCGAACCATTTCCACAACCTCGACACTCGGGGACAAGGCAAAATAAAGAGCACACCCATTTTCCAGAAAGAATTAGACGCGGATTCAGGTACAGAACGTTCTCTCCTTTTTTCCCCTTTCCTTTGGTACATTTTCGTTCCTTGATCGGTACCGTATGGCTTCACGCAATTCAATGATAAAAGATTCAAGGGACGCAGAGAAGCCGGGGACTTCGGGAAGGATCCGAGGAAGGGTGAGGGTAAGAGAAGAAAATTGAAGCAGGTAGATTAGGTGAAAGAATCGCTTTCGAATGAGCGATCGAGTTGGTCTCCCCAGTTCCGTCCCGCTCTGCCATTCTTCTCTTTCGTTTTCCATCTTTCGATAAGGAGGAAGAGAGAGAGAGAGAGAGAGAGAGAGAGAAAGAGAGAGAGAGAGAGAGAGAAATGGATGACGATCCCACTTCAACCCCACGACCTGATTGAAGTGAGGCTGACGATATCCTTGGGATGAAATGGGATCAGCGCGGCGATCTCTTCCTTGGGGATGGAATTTCATTTTCACTTCCAGCAAAGTTTCCCGTTTCAGAGAGTATCTTCAGCCCTTGGCTTAGGTAGAGTTTGGTTTCTCGTCTAGGAACTTTGAACACTTGGGAAAGTTGGGCTCTGCTTGGGGGGCAAGAAAGAAAAAAGAGGGGGGAGGGGGCTCCATGTTGACTGGATCTTGAAGCCTCAACAAAGGAAACCCCCCTGCTTTGCTTGGCACGAGGAAAGAGGGCTACCCTTCAAATTTGGATTCGAACGGTAAGGTTACGGAGGAGTAGATGCGACGAGGCGTAGGGAAGGGCGGGGGAGCGGAAAAGAAAAGAGGTGTCACCATGAGTAAGAGGTGTCAACATTACGCGTCACCTTTCCTCATCCCCCCCCCCTTTCCCTCCCTCTATACGTCGACCCTCGATCCGATGCAAGGCTGGGTTTCAGGGGGAGGGGCGTAAGAGTTCGGAAAGTGCCATTTTTCTGCGAATTCTTTCCCTCTCACTCACTCTCACTCACACGGACACGTCCACGGACACGTACACTACGGAGAGGCACGTTCTTCGCCTTCTTGCGTGGAGACCCCCTTTTCTTTCTTTCTTTCTTTCATTCTTTTTTTTTTTTTTTTTCGGCGAGGCTCTTCGCAGAGAATAGTTAGGATAATTATATTCGAGAGGGCGAAGAGCAGAGACGTGGAAAGAAGGGATCTGGGGAAGGTGAAGATGGAAGTTGGAATCCTGAATCCTGAGTTAACTTGGCCGTAGAGAAGGGGGAAAAATGGGGAAAGGAATGTTACCGGCCAAGAACTATGCTTCAAGAATCTTGGGTCAAAAGAAAAGAAGAATGAAGATTAAGAGCGACAGTCTAAGCCAACTCTCCCTCTCCGTATCACATCTTCGAAGCGATTGAAGATGCCTCGAGGAAAGGTGAAAGAAAAGAAAGAAAAGTAGATTTGGATCGAGACCTCTTCTCCACCCCCCAACCTCCCACCCCCATCAAAACCTCTCCTTTGAGTGGTGTTCGGATCGGAATGGTGTAAAAAAGTTTTAGGGGTTGGGGTTTAGCCTTGGGGCTTGGGTACAACTGGTGTAGTTCTCTCTTCTTTGTGCCGATGGTGGGATGGTAAATCCAGTTTCCGCCCTCTCAACACAACTTCCCTTCGTTCTCCCTTGGGAGGATGACTCCGAGTTTCTCTCTCTCTCTCTCTCTCTCTCTCTCTCTCTCTCTCTCTCTCTTTCACTCCCTGCGAAGACAGATGCGACCTCAAGACAATCGGCCCATGAAGAAGATTTCTCTTCACAAAGTTATAAAAAAACTGGGGGTCGAATCTCAAATCTCCTCTTCCCTTCCACACCAACCCTCACCTCATCCACCAACAATCCCCCTCACATAGCAACTCCAAAAGTAAAAAAGGAACCAGAGAAAGGGGGAAAGAAAAAAAAAAAAAGGGCCCGTCCCATCAACAACCCCTCCCACACCCTAGAACCAAATCGGATCACATCGAAACAAGCCGTCCCTCTTCTCCGTCTCAGAGAAGATCAAAGAAGGGAAAAAGATAAGGGGAAAAAGAAGAAAAAAAAAAAAAGTGGAAGAGGAGAGCTCGCAAATCAAAAGCAGAACCGAATTGCGAAAAGTGAAAACTCCACAAATCAAAACGAAACACACACATACACACCCCCGGTGAAAGGAAAACAAAATGGTCCTCTTGAAGAAATCTCTGATCAACTTCCTCCTCCTGGCCTCGACCACGGTCTTTGTCAGCCAGATCTCGGCCCTGCCTGCTGAGGGGACCGAGGGTGAAGAGTTCGAGAAGCGCGGAGGTGAATGGGGTTGGGACAAGTCCAAGCACAACAAAGGTGTAGGGTACGGTAGCTTCTACGGCGGCGAGGAAAAGAAGTACGGTGGTGGGGGCTACTACGGTGAAGAGAAGAAGAAGTATGGAGATTATGGAAACTACTACGAGGGAGGAAAGAAATACTACGGGGAGGGACACAAGAAGTACGGTGGGAAGGGACACAAAAAGTACGGTGGGGAGGGACACAAGAAGTACGGTGGGGAGGGATACGAGAAAGGGAAAGAAGTGAGTCACAAGGGGTACTACGGAGGGGAAGAGGGTAAAAAGTACGGGGGCTGGGGTGGATGGTACCAAGGATGGTACCACCACCCTAAGAAAGGTGGCTACAAGTACGGAGAGGGAGAGCACGGGAAAAAGGAAAAGTCAGAATGGAAGAGAGGTGATGTGAAGGAAGCAGGATACGAAGGATACGAAGGCAAGGAAGGGTACAAAGAGAAGAAGGAGGGAGAATATGGAGGATACGAAGGCAAGGAAGGGTACAAGGAGAAGAAGGAGG
>KZ819763.1:22954-35372 GCA_003144235.1 Violaceomyces palustris | reverse complement strand
GGAGGATACGAAGGCAAGGAAGGGTACAAGGAGAAGAAGGAGGGAGGATACGGAGGATACGAGAAAAAGAAGGAGTTCAAAGAGAAAGAATTCAAAGAGAAAGAGTACGGTAATAAGGAATACGGTGGCAAGAAGGAATTCAAAGAGAAAGGGTACGGCAAGAAGGAGCACGGTGGCAAGAAGGAGCACGGTGAGGAGAAGGTGTACGGCAAAAAGAAGGAGTTCAAGGAAAAGGAACACAAAGAAAAGAAGGTGTACAAGGAAAAGGAGTTCAAAGAAAAGAAGGGATACGAAAGCAAGGGCTTCTACGGTGAAGAGAAAAAGAAAGGATTCGGCAAGTTCGGCGGCGAAAAAGGGAAGTACTACGGAGGCGGCGGAGGGTACGGCAAGAATCAAAAGTACGGAGAGGAAGGTTACGGAGAGGGTGTAAAGGGAAAGAAGGGATACGAAGAAAAGAAGAAGTTCAAGAAGGCCAAGGGAAAGGAGGTCTACTACGAGAAGGAGACCTACAAATCCAAGGAGTTCGGGAAGGTGGAGAAGGAGAAGAAGAAGGAGGGCCACGAAGGAAAAGGGTACTACGGAAAGGAAGAGTACGGTAAGGGCAAGGAAGAGGACGGCAAGGGCAAGGAAGAGTACGGCAAGGGCAAGGAAGAGTACGGCAAGGGCAAGGAAGAGTACGGCAAGGGCAAGGAAGGGTACTACGGAAAGGAAGAGGACGGCAAGGGCAAGGAAGAGTACGGCAAGGACAAGGAAGGGTACGGCAAGGAAAAGGAAGAGTACGGCAAGGGAAAGGAAGAGCAGGGAAAGGGCAAGGCGTGGTGAAACCGAACCCCCTTTCGACCCTTCCTCCCTACAACTTTTCCAAATCGAACCGAGATGGACCGATGGAAAGAGAGGAAATCGGACGGGCGGAGAAAACTAGATCGCCCTCACCTCCACCCTCCCCAAGGTCCTCGACCCTTCTCCTCATGAAAGGAAAATGATGATGACCCCCGCCTCCCCACAAAAGAAGAAAAAAAAGAGCTCGAAGGAAAACATCCGACATCTCCTTCCTCCCCCTTTCCCTCTCCCCCTTTTCACCCCTTGGTTTTGGATCTTCCCGGTCTCATCCAATTTCACATTCTTTTTTCAGTAGGAGAAAAAAAATCAAAAAAAACCCGAAAGCAGATCATGTCTTTGGCTTCTTCCCTTTGCCAAACCCGCCCGCTCACTTTCCTCTCTGTACATATAAATCTTCCCATCCTCTTCTACCTCCCTCCTCTACCATTTCACTCGAGCCTCTCTTGGGAAGGATTGGGGGGCGGGGAGATGAAAATGTAGGCACTGACAAAGATATGAAATGAACAAATGAAAGGAAGAAAAAAAAAACCCAAGAATCCTGAAGAAAGTGGGAATGGTTTGGTGACCAAGATTCTCTTGTGTGACCCCTGTTCAAGAGGACGAGGTGGGAATCGAAACAAAGAATCTTCGCCCCTATCCAGGAAAAAAGCAGGGACCGACAGCGCTTTCGAAGGGCTTTGGGGATTTTCCAGGGGGATCCTGACCAGAACCCAGGCTAGTCCCTCTCACTCTGATTCTAAAAGACAGACCATCTGCCTTGAAATTTCATGGGAGGTTGGCCAACGTGACTTTTGACGAGGAGTTCTGTGCTCTGAATCTGATCCTCTCTATCATTATACATTTTTTAATAGTAATGAAAAAAAAACCTTCCCAGAGGTTGACGATGGCGAGCGACAAAGCCGATCGTCCAAATATTAGAATTTTCATCTCGGAAGGACTACATTGCACGGACCGCACGTTTGCGATGAAGAGAGAAGGACTTCGGAGATGAGAGGCTTGATTTGTGATCGCCATCGGAAAGGGCATCAAGGATGCGGGCAAAACGGGCTCCATATGGGTGCCCACTTTTTTCATCTCAGGGCGAGATCGGCGTCTATGGGGTTTCAGGGCGACCGTTGACCTTCTTATCGTAAGAAAGCACGGCATCTAGAAGGACTTTGGCTCCAACCTCGCTGTTTCATCAAACGCCCCATCCAAGTTGCGAGATAATGGCCGGAGAGGTCATTTGAGATGGAAGAAGAGAAGGAGGGAGTGTGTAAACATCGAATGCAAGCGAAACAATGAGATGGAAACCCAAAAAAGGACGCCTCGACAGGCGATGGGAGAGGATCGACAACCATACTCACATATCTTCGGGCGAAGAGTATTCCACCGGCGTGTGCGACAGACCGTCTTTGCAACGGACGAACAACATTGCTGTCGGGCAGTGCATTGCGGTGTAGACGCTGTGTAATGGGAAAAAGGAAAGAAAGAGAGGAGACGGCGGGGAGAGCGAGGGATTCGCACGAGTTTCGAAAAGATCGTTCAGAAAATCATTGGAAAGAGCGGCAGTCTGCGAGTCGAGGGAGCCTTGGAAAGACAAGGTGTGTACGTTGGTCGGGAGACTCACGAATCGTGACCGGCACCAGAGACAATGTCAAATCTTTTAAAGCCGCTCCTCAGGCAGGCACCTTTGATGTGCTCAACGGCGACCTTGTCGAAATCCATGGCCTCGCTCCTCATCTTCTCATCCCACTTGACGATCTGAACACCGCTCTTCTTGGCGATCTCTTGGCATGCCCTTACCACCTCTTGCGACATTTTTTCCAGCGTCTCCTCATCTTCGTGCCTGAGGTCCAGTCCGAGCTCGACCTGGTTGAGGATGCAGTTGTATGCTTGCGGTTGGCCGTTGCTGCCAATCTTTCCGCTGGTCGCTTTCCCTTTAAAGTCCACGGCGATCTTTTCAATCTCCAGAATCATCTTTGCAGATGCGATCACCGCATCCTTCCGAAGCTCCATGGGTGTTGTACCTGCGTGTGCACCGACGCCTTGCAAGACGATATCGTACCAACGAAGACCTTGGACTCCAGTCACGGCGGCTACGGGGGAGGGAGTCTCGGCGTAATCCAGGATGGGCCCTTGCTCGATGTGGACCTCGAAGTGGGCGGAAAGGGGTAATGCCTCGTGAGAACACTTGTGTTCCCCCTTCATGCCGTGTCTTTCCAGTTCTGCTCCTATGGTGATCCCGTCAGCGTCCGTGCAGGCTTGTCTGATCGTACGACAATGAGGGTGCGAGGAGATCATGGTTCATACTTTGGTCAGAAAGAAGCTTTGCAGGGCTGCTTGGCACGATGTAGGCTGAATGGGCCTGGTTCCTGAAAACCAAGAGCCAAACGCGAGCCTCGAGCTGAGCTCGAGAGTTGATTCGTGAAAGGGGGTTGAGAAGCTTGACGGACCGGTCCGGTGGTTGCGGGTAAAAGATGAAGGGGAAGAATCAAGGCTGTAGGCTCACCCGAATTCTGTTGTGTATGTATGAGCCCAGCAAGCGGAGCCGATGGCGTACGGAGCGAATCGGCAACCTTCCTCATTTGTCCAACAGACCACCGCCAAGGGTGCGTTGGCCTTGTAGTTGGCGTCATGGCACGCCCTCAGGATCTCGAGACCGGTGAGCACTCCAAGAATACCATCATACCTTCCCCCTGTGGCCTGAGTGTCGAGGTGAGACCCGATTCCGATGGGGGCGAGGTTGGGATTCTTGCCTTCCCTGATGCCGAAAATGTTTCCCATCTCATCGATCTGGACCCGCAGGGAAGGGGGATTGTTGATCGATTTTCATAGTTATTTTTGTTATTTCCCAAATTTTGAGAGCGGGAGTGGCAAGAGGAGAGGTGAGGCGGGTATTAAGGTACGGGAATGTGATTTCGACGGGAGTCAGCTTTCACGGATGACATGGAATAGAGATATGAAGTCGGAAGATGAGAAGAACCCTTCCGCCTGGAGGTGAGAAAAAAAAAAGTTTCGGCATTTCCCACCAGCCCATGTCAGATCATCAAGTCAGATCGCCGCCTTCCGACACAGGAAGGAAGCATACAGCTTTAAAATATCTGCCGGCCCTTGACTTAATTCTTTCGGAAGGCCTTGCGACTGACTCGTTGTCCTCCTCCCTTTCTGATATTCTTCATCTTCCTTCCGATTCCAGCTGATCGACGCCAAAGCGGTAGAGTGAGAGGAGGCCAAGTCTGATCTCCTCGCCTTGGATCCATGCACACTGTGGCTTCTATGCTGTCTCCTTCCCCCTCTCCACCTCTCCCTTTCTCCCTCCCCCCCTGGTATCTCTGAGCCTCCCGGGTGCTCCTCTCTGATTTGACCCACCTTGACAGTGCAGCCAAGCTTTTCGACTTCTTGGATGAGCCACCTCCTGACCTTTGCGTCGTCATCGTTCAGGGCGACCCTGTTCATGCCTCCGTCCGGCGTAGCCCCCCACTGGCACGAGTGGTGAAGGGTCGAGTTGAGCCTCTCGCCATCGATCTTGGGCGAGCCGGCAGCTTGGACGGTGATGGAAGGCATGGGTTTTGGTGCGAGAAGGGAAGGGAGCGGTGAGGGAGCGAAGGAGGGCGAGACTTGACTGTGTGGAAGAGATAAGGGTGAAGCTCTGCTGAGGAGGAGAGAAAGAGTAAGCTGTGTTTTTGGGGGGCGAGGGGAGCGGCGGTTTGGTGTTGAGGGTGAGGACACTATTTATGGATTCAAGAAGAGGAGTGCATGCAGTACATACTCTAGGTCGAGGTGGATCTCCAGTGGGCGAGGAGAGGTTGGTGGTGGCGATGGAGAGGTGTCAAGGTGGGATCCGAGAAGCGAGCAAGGGGAGGACGATGGCGAGCCGAGTGGGGGGAAGGGAGGGGAGGAAGGATGGAATTGAATCCTCAAATCAGGAAAGAGAAAGTGAAGCAACGGAAATCGTTCCTTGCCAGCGCCTACCTCACCACTAGCCCTGAAACAAGAGACCGGGAGTGGGATGAGGAGTGACAGAATGTGAATGGTCCGAGTGTGCTCCTAGTGAGTAGCGAGTCGTGACTGACACAAGGAAGGGGTGAAGAAGGGACGATCCCCTCTAGACCTACCGCACCTAGCTAGACTCACTCCTAGCCAAGATGGCCAAAAGAAAATCTCTCGCACCCTTCTTCCTTCCTCTGCTCTTGGGCAGGGATAACCTCCGGGGAGGGGAGGGGGAGTGATGAGAACCCCCCGTTCCTCTCACCACACAATTCGCCGGTCACGTCGCAAGACTTTCGCATAATCATAGTATTATCTTTATCATTCAGAATCGTAACTCACTCCGATGTGTAGTTCTCGGGTTGGCGATAGCGCTATACTTTCCACTGTATGTACTATCTCCCCTTCCCGCCCTAGCGATAGCGAGCGTGGGCTAGAAAGTCGAATCCGACGCTCGCAAGCTAAGCTCGCACCCACCATCCTCCTCTTGACCTTTCTGCTGTCCGCGCACGAGGTCGTTGCGCATCGCCCCTTTTTGAATCTCTTTTTGAATTCGCGAACGATTGATCAACGAGAGGATCCCGAGCCAATGGTGACTTGGTGGTGTTGATGATGGTGATGATCCTCACCTCCAATCTCGGTAGGATCCGAGGCCTTCTCCCAGCCCCTTGTGTTGGCATCAGGGATCCGAGGTAGAGTCCGAGTCTCAGTGGTGTGTGTGAGTGACAGTTGTAATACGAGTAGTAGGATCCGCCTTGGCCTGGGCTAACACCATGCCAAGGTTGTACTAATACGATTACAATGAAAATCCGATGCATCAATTGACAATGCTTGTTAAAGGTGGAGAAATAGGCACGGACCGCGCTCGACGAAGGGGAATCGACGTTGAGCCAAGGTGGTCTTGCTACGAAAAGCCGGTCAAGTCACCTCCACGAACAACACCCGGCTTACACACCGAAAAGGTGAAGCTGTCGCCTTGACCATGGAGCTCATCCGGTGATCCCATGCTACCCACCTCCCACTCCCCCCTCTTCACCAAACATCCCCACCTCCCCTTTACCCATCCTCTTCACGTCCTCACAACCTTGTCACGGTCGTCGATCGAGTGCTGACGGAGACAAGGTGCTGTATTACAGTGCTGTGAACGCATCCCCATGATGAGAATCTCTCCTCCCCAGTCCCCACACACCACATCATCCACACCCCCCTCTCATTCATCACAACCTAACCATCATTCCTTGAAAACCCCCTTATCTCGAACGCCGCCCCAGGATAGCAGAGTGAGAAACGATGCCCGAAAGAAAGGAGAGGCGAACCGGATCCTGCCACCTTTTTCATGCGTCCTCTGGTATCGTATGCAGACTGGCGGCTAAGTGAATCAAACCAGCTCACCGAGCGGCATTGTGGCCTTATCAGCCATTCATCCAGTCATGATTGGGAATGTGACCGGACAGCCGGCTCCCTCTCCCTCTCCCTCTCCCTCTCTCTCCCTGGCCCCTTTCACCTCCTCCCCAGCTCGATCGTCACACCACCCGTGTCCACCCTAGGAACGTGACTGCCACGGGTTGGTGGGGGTGGGGGGGGAAGGGGGTAAAGAGAGAAGACCGCAAGGAATCTCCCTTGCCGCCACCGACATCAAGGCCGATGATTTGCCGAAAGAGCGAGAAATAGAGGGTAGCACGGGTCGAATCCTTGAAAAGCCGGACCATGGCCATGTGGAGAGGCGGCTAAGTCAGAAGAAGAAGAGGAGATGGGCATCCATTCCACCTTGCCCGAGTCGAGCACATCGACCAACTCCCTTCTTCACCACCCTTTCTCGCTCTCCTCGACCCCTTGGATCTCCCCTTTCCGTCCCCCTTCGTCCCCACTTCAAGCCACGCTCGACTCGACCCGCGTTCATGGCGAAATTGCATCGACTCACTTGACCTCACAGGAGGGTATCATCCACACGCGAGTCCCATTCACTCTCCCCACCCACCTTTATCCTCAAGGATCGGTTGCATCCCCGAGAGGGAGGGGGAGAGGTCGCTGTCATGTGCGCCCAAAAAGAGCGTAATCTAGAGTCAGCGAGCTGATCTAAAATGCATACAATCAGAATCCATCAGTGTCCTCAGCGAACACGGAGCCAAACTCAACCTAGCCAGCCTCAAAGGAGGTCGAGCCTAGATAAGCATCATGCCTACTCTCTAGAGCTCAGGTTCTGTTCCCCGCCTCCTTGTCGCTCACGTACATCTTCATGCATACATAAAGGAGTCCTTCATATCTTTTGCTATTGATTCCTTCCCTTTCCCTCCACCCCCGAGAACAAGGAGAGAGGAAAGGACGTCACATTCTCGATCCGAAAGCAAACGGAGAGACAAGAGAAAAGCAGCGACCATCCTTTCACCAAGTCGTGCTGTCTCCTCGTTGACACAAGAACCCTTCTCAAAGCCTCCATCCTCGAGAGCTCATTTTCGCTCTGCATCTCACTTTTTTCGACTCTTCCTTCCCTTTTTTTGTCTTTGTTTTCCCTTCTCTTAGAGTTCAAGATTGCGGGGAGAGGTGAAAAAAAAGAAAGAATGCCAACCTCAGAAGACGTGAAAGAGGTCCCGCATCTCCCTTCAGAGGCACCCATCGGTCCTCGGTCGGTCCTCACTCCGGAAAGAGAGAAGGGCGGCAAGGAGCGGGACTTTGACGAAAGCAAAGGCGAAACATCCTCCCAAGGCGAGCAGGATGTCGAGGACGAGGAGGAGAGCGGAGCCGTCAAACCCCTTTCGGATTGGAGACTGAACAGTCCAAGAACTGTAGGTTTCAAGGTCCCACCCCCCTCCTACCCCTCTTCCCGATTCATCCTTGAAGTTGTGGGGAGGTAGGATCTTCTACATTCCCCTTTCAACTTTTTTTTTTTTTTTTTTTGACCCCTGCCTGAAATTCCTGCTGACAGTCAACCCCTCCCTCTCACCCTGGGCATCTGATACCCCCTCCCCCCAAAATATTTTTTTTTAATAGCAAAATTGGATCGCGGGAGCCATCCTGGGATGCGGACCTGGCATTTACCTTGCCATCACTGGCCTGGGAGCTGGCGGAGGCAATCCTAACTCTTCCACCTTCATCTCGGCGCTCAACACGATGGGCAACGGACTTTACGGCGTCTTCTCCTTCCTTGGTTGCCTGACCATGCTCTTCCTCGACCCAAGGTGGATGCTGGTGATCGGGCCGACGGGCTACGCTGTCTACATCCTCTCCATGATCTACTTTCAGAAGACGTCCGACATGATCTTCTCCCTCATCCTCTGTATCTACTGGGGTCTCGGCTCGTCCTTCATCTGGGTTGGATCGACCTACGTCTCGATGGTCTACTCGACCCCAGCCAACAAGGGACAGTTCATCAACGATCAGTGGATTGGGCTCTCGCTAGGGTCGGTCGTCGGGGCATCCATCGCCTTGGGCGCCAACCTTCACAAGGACAAGGTGGCCGGCGTCAGCGTAGGCGTCCTATGCGCATGGCTGGCGATCCACCTCTCCGCCGCTCTGGCCGCCTTCTTCCTCCTTAAACCGCCTTCCAAGGTCATCGGATCCAACGGGAAACCCATCCCGATCGGAAGGAAGGTGGAAGGACGAAGTCCCGAATGGAAGGCCGAGAGGTTGGTCAAGGCCAAGAAGCTGGCTCGCGAACTGATCTTGACGCTCACCACCGACCCCAAGGTCTACCTGGCCGCTCTGACCATGTTCGGAAGCGACTTTTGGCTGGTCTACATCGGTTCCTGGAACAGCTACCACTTCACGCTGAGGGCCAGGTCCCTGAACAACTTTTGCTACTGGCTGGTCCAGATCCCCGCCGCCCTCCTCCTCTCCAAGCTTCTGGACGGTTCCAAGGGTCTGAACCGCAGGTCGAGAGGGATCCTGGGCTTCTCCATCCTCAGCTTGGTCACCATCTCGTCCTGGGTCGCCCTATGGGTCTGGCAGTCTTTGCGTCACGACGGCATGGACCGTTCCCTACCCCACTCGACCATCGATTGGAAGGACAAGGACTGGGTGGGAGGCTTCATCGTCTACATCATCTTCGGACTCTCCTACCCAACCTACCACGTCGTCCTCGTCTACTACTTCTCCTCCTTGGCAAGCGAAGGTCAGACCAGCATGAGCGTCTACGCCAGCATCTTCAAAGGTTCCCAGGCCTTGGGCATAGCCTTGGCTTTCGGAGTCGAGGTGTGAGTTCTTCCACTCTCTTTTCTCTCCATCAAATCATATGGAAGATCGCTGAGACCTCCCAAATCTCCCCACCCCCCTTTCCCCCCTCCAGCATCAAACCAAACCTGATGATCGAAGGAGGCGTCTACGGAGCCTACGCTGTCCTGAGCCTCATCCCCTTGGGTTACTGCTTCTTCAACTTCGTCAAACCTGAGACAGTCCTAGACGTCTACGGTGAGGACGCCGTCGGTAAATCCCAGCAAGCTTGAATCTAGTCTTCCCCTCCATCCATCTTACCCCCCACCCCTTTTCGATTCCGAGAACGTGATCATTCGACCGACCGCCACTCATTCAAACCCTTTTCTCTCATCTTATTCACGGATGGGAGAAAGAGGGGAGGTGGGGGGTTCCCTTTGAAGATGTGCGTTTGTGTGTGTCAGAGGGAAAGGGAGAGAACTGAGGGGAGTCCAAGAGGTTGCTTACAGGTATAGAGAGGGTTTTTTTTTGGGGGGGGGGGGGGGGGAAGAAGCGCTTGGAATGCATGACAGCAGGGTCGATGTGGTGGCCAAGACGGAAAACCAGATGAGAGAGGGGAGAAACAGAGAGAGAGGGAGAGAGATATCTTTACAATGAAAAAGAGAAGGGTAGGAGAGGTGGTAGGTTCGGGAAAGAATACATTCGTGTTCGGATTCATGACAAGTGTGGAGGTATAAGGTTGGGTTGAGAGGGGGGACTGGACTGGAATGATGGACCGACAAAAGTCTCGCATGAGCAACGATTTTTTGACCTCGATTCAGGTCAGATTCCCCGAACTGTGCCCTTGCTCAGTGGAAGTGTTTCTGTCGTTTTCGTTCATTCGTCCTGCTGGCGTTCGCTCAAGCGGCCATATGTTTCAGTTGGCGCAGACGGATGAACATGTCCTTCTTGACAGTCTGCTTCGTCCGAGCAAGAGGCGATGACGATGGAAACACCTTGGTTCTCGTTCTCGTCGTCGTCCCCCTCCTCAGTGGCGTTGGTACTATTGCCGGCGACAGGGGTGGCATCGGCGTCAGCCACAGTCGACGAAGATGAAGATGAGGCGAACGGAGGGGCGGCAGGGGTGTGTAGAGCGGGTCCCGGTGGAGCAGGTGGGATGGGGACGGTGATGTCCCTCTTGCAGATCGGGCAGAGCTTCTTGACCCTGACGAGCCAGTCGTCGATCTCCTGTCGGTGGAAAATGTGACCGCAGGGGAGCACCCTTACCCTGTCGCCGTCGACAAAGTCGCAGAGGCAGATGGCGCATTCGTCTGTGCTAAAATAGGTGCGTCCGGGTGGGAGAAATGAGTGGGATCGGTTGGCTGGCGGCGTGGGCCGGTTGTCAGATTTAGTCGACCCGCGCTGGCCGCGCTGACGAGAGGGTCCGGCTCCATTCTCGTCTTCGGCGAGGAGCGGGTCGCTCTCTGAAGCTGGGCCGCTCTCGAGGTCGACGATGGGGAGAAGGCTCGAGCTGCTCGTGTCTGGATCTGTCTTACCGGCTCCCCCGACCACTTCGATTTGGGACGAACCAGGGAGCGGATCGAGATCGGGCCCTTCGATCTTCTCCCAAGGCTGACCGCCGCCCCTCCAGATGAGGCAAGGTAGACCGAGGACCACGAGCTCTGGTGCCCTCTCCTTGCGCCTCTGTCGGATGAGCCTGATCCTGTGTACCACAATGGTCGTGACCGTCATGAATGAAGGCAGCAAGAGCAGCAGGATTCCGAGATCAATCAAGGGCCTGTGAGGGGAAGCAGAGGGGGAGGGCATTGATAGGAGTGACGAGAGCCAAGAGGGTTGAGGCGAGAGGGGGAGGGGAAAGAAAGGGAGGTCAGTCTAAGGGTCAGTCGAATTGAGCATACATTCAGCAGAATTCCCATGCGCGCGAGAAAAAGCAAGTACCCACCATTCCCACATCATATCGTCCCTGCTCAGGATGATCTCGAGGCCCCGCGGGGTCGGGATGCGGTCTTCGTCACCATCATTCTTGTCGCTGCCTCGCTCGGCAGGGTGCTGCTCCTTCTTTCGCTCGAGCTCCTCCTTTCCCACCTCTTCGATGAGTCGAGTGAGGTCGAGGTAGCTGGGCCTCGTGATAAAGGTCGAAGGGATTTGGATGTCACTCGTGTCTCCTGGGGCGAACATGGTGATGAGCCTCTTTCCGCTGAGGCCGGGGTCACCCTCGTCGTTCGAGTCGCCCTCTTTTCCCCCATTCCAGCCAGGGCTCGGGGAGTCTCCAACGACGACGGCGATAGCTCCCAAGGCTTGGGATAAGCGGACCTTTGCGGCAAAAGAGCATCCATCGCCGCGTTCGACGAGCGCGATCCAGTCCGAAGGTGGACGGGGCAGCTTGAGGGTGGGATTCTTGGCGACTCTCAGGAGAGGAGGTGTTGATTCGTCATCCTGGTCGCTGAAAGCGCCTGGGAAGCGTAGGTCATCTACGTCGATGTCCAGGCCAAGGTCCCCTCCTTCACGTCCACTCTTGGACCATCCCGGTCCGCCTTTGACGGGACAACCGCTGTTTGGCCTCTGGTCGATGGGGTCGTGGTGCGGATCGTAAAACGTGGCGATGGGGAGGAGGGATCCTCTGAGACCCTCCTCAGATGAGATCCTGGGGCCGAAGGCGGCCGGGCGAGTGAAGAAGATAGCTTGGGATCGGATGACCTCCAAGGTGCTCCCGCCCCAAGTGAGACCGGCAGCGTCGCCGAAGAGGCCCTGATCAGACTGGGTGTCATCCAGAAGTTCCCAAGAGGAAGCGGAGGCAGGGTGGCGGGAGGAAGAGGGCGCCTGGTCAGATTCGGGTAGGAGAGAAGAGAGATACCTGGCGATCCTGGCGATCACATTGCCCTTCCTGGCTGGGAATCGAGGATGGTAGGGATGAGAGGATGGAGAGGTGGGTGCGTTGTTGAGATCGAGGTTGAGGGTTGAACTCTCATGAGATGCTGTGGCGACGAAGGCATGCTGGTGGAGCTGAGGGTCGTGCGTAGCTGGCGATAACGACGGGGATGAGGGTGGCGATGCTGCTGCCGCTGCCGAGAGAGCGATGGGAGATGACGAGAGAAGCGTGGCGGCTGCTGCCAGAGAGAGTAGCAGAGTGGGATAAGATGGAAGGCTGGGCCGGTGAGGACGATAGCGATGATGATCTGGACGAGGCATGATGGCAGGCGTATCGACACTACCAAGGAAAAAGGGTTGGGGTGCTTGTTTGTATGCGTGCGCGAGTAAAGTGAATCTTTGGACGGGGGAAAGAGGAGGGAAAGAAAGGAAGAAAAGGTGGACGGTTGGAGAAGCCCAAGCGAATGACAAGAGGCGTCGAGTTCGCTTTAGGGTGGATGGTGTCCTCTTCCAGCCGCGGTGGATGATAT
Organism: Violaceomyces palustris; assembly: GCA_003144235.1. Taxonomy (NCBI): domain Eukaryota; kingdom Fungi; phylum Basidiomycota; class Ustilaginomycetes; order Violaceomycetales; family Violaceomycetaceae; genus Violaceomyces; species Violaceomyces palustris. Next base: position 23,019 of record KZ819763.1, on the reverse strand, counting down.
GGCGATGGGTGATGGTGAGTTGGGATGGGAGAGGTGAGATGAGTGGGCACGACTTTCCCCCCCCC
>KZ819763.1:8698-22939 GCA_003144235.1 Violaceomyces palustris | reverse complement strand
CCCCCCTTCTAACACACCAAGTACATATGCGCCAATGCAAGCAAGTCACACCAAGTCGAGTCCAAAAGGCCTCGGCTCTCCGCCTCCATGTTTACGAGATTTTTATTATCATCATCGATCGTTAACAATATCGTCATCATCGTGCCTGTATTCGCCCGGCCAGCCTAACCAATGTTCAGATTCGAGGCTCGCATGCAGCTGAGATGCAACACACCGCACACAGCCCCTGTCACTCACGCTACGCTTTCCACAACCCCTTCTCCACCTTTTTTTTTGTTTTTCTTTTTTTTTGCCACCCAACCAATCCCTTTCTTCGACCCTCAAAGAAATGAAAAATTATGATGGAAGGATGGATAGAAAAAAGAGAGAGACCCACCACCATGGAGAAGGGCAATACACTACCTGCATCACAGATCCGATCTAGTTCAGAAAGAACGCGAGTTGGGCACCAAGCCGGGGGTGGGGAGAGGGGGGATCCCCACCCCGGATTTGGTCATGATCGGGCGACCTGGCCACCATCCCACGCGCGCAACCGGCCGCAAACATCACCACACTTACAGCTATGAGTGTTAGAAGAGGCGAGCCCTATGTCCCATCCCAACATTTACAGCTGAGGAATGGAGGAATGAAACTAGAAATAAAATAAAATTCAAAAACCAGACTTCCAAAAGACTCTGAGGTGGGCAGTGAGGAGTGGATCTAAGCCGATGAGGGGTGCCACGAAGGAAGTGGTGATGGCCATGATGGGGGCCTGGACGAGTGCATATATAAAAGTACCTACATGATCAAACCCCAGTACCCTTACCCGGGTCATCAGATTTTTTTTTAAAAAAAAGCAAAAACAATACGAAAACGAACGAAAACGAAGAATCCATCGATTCAAAGCTCAACAGCTTTGGTGATCAGAGGCTGAGTGAGGGTCTTGCGACCCAGTCTCGACCCTCGTCCTGTACACGTCTTGCCCCTCCCCCACGCCTCTCTCCTCGTCGGCCGACTCCGTCACCTTGGAGAGGCTCTGATTTTTCGACTTGATCGACTCGGCCTTCTCCTCCCGCTCCCTTCTCAGCCTCTCCTCGAGTAGCTTTCTCCTCCGTATGTCCTCCGCCTTGGCGTTCTTGTAGCCTTTAAGCGACGCCTGCCTCTCCTCAAAGCTCTTCTCCCCCTCGGCCGGCTTGCCGCCACTCTCGTCCGGTGTGGTCGCCGCGCTAAGGTGATGCGGCGAAGGAGGCATGGATCCCTTCTCGTCTTCACCCTCGGTCGCGTCCCCGGACACCACCAGCTCCTTGAGCGCCGACGTCAGCGATAATGGCGCCTGGGCCATGGAACCCAACCCGCTCCCGATCGTGCTCATGAACGAGGTCGTTGTCGAGGCTCGAAGTGGAGAGTGATAGCCCGACGGCGACTGCTCACCACCATCTTCACCAGCCTTTCCTTGCCCCGCCTTGGTACGAGGGCCCCCGGAGACTAGTGCGAGCGGGGACGAAACCCTTCGCAAGCCCACCAGCTTGGAGGCCCCCTTCTCCTCCTCACTCTCTGGCGTGCCAACATCAGTGCTCTGCAAGGAGTTTTGGGTCGCGGACCGGAGCGAGTTGGCCCTGGAGGGAGGTCGAACGGTACCTCTCCTCTTTGCCAGCGCGATGTTCCTATAGATAAAATCGATCGCCGTGGACACGCCGTTCTCGGACCTGATCCTTTCGCCGACACCTTGGGCCTTCTCGACCATGATGCGGTCGGACGACGCCGCCTTGAGCGCCGAGCTGATCTCGTGAGCGCCGAGGCCGGAGACGGACAGTCCAGCGCCTAGCTTTTTCACCCGCAGCGCCCAGAAGTACTGATCGCCGAAGAAAGGCTTGATAAGCGTCACCAGCCCGGCTCGAAGCGAGGCCCCGGTCGTACCGGCACCACCGTGGTGCATGGCGATGTCAATTTGTGGGAAGAGCCAGTCGTGCGGGATCGAGTCGACCGCAAAGACCTCCTCCGGGATGACAAACTCATGTTCGCTGGCATCTGTCTTTTTCTTCTTGCTGCTGCTGCTACCCGACATTCTGGCGCTCCATCCCTTGGCGACGATGGCTCGAACGTCTGCATCCTTGACGGCCTGGCAAATGTTCCTAGTGACCTCGTCGGCATTGTCGATTGTGATGGAGCCAAAGCCGATGTAGGCTAGCTTCTTGCCATCCGTCTTGGCCTTGGCGATGAATCGCTTCAACTCCTCCGGCGCCTTCCATTCGGAATCCGGATTGTCCAAGAACCAGTAGCCGCTGACCTTGATCCTGTCGTTCCAGTCGTTGGGAGTGGGCACCACAGCCGGGCTAAAGTTGTAGATGAAGGGGACGTTATCCGGCTGCAGCTTCGTAAGGTCGGTCGGAGGGATGCCCACCATGTGCTTCCTCCACCGATTCACCTGACCACTCGTTGCCCTCCAGAGGACTTGGTCGAAGAGGACGTAGCTGGAAGAGTTGTAAGATGCGCCCATGTCGATCGCCGGGACGCTGAATGCCTGCGGATAAGCCGAAGTCTTGGTCCATGGCATGGTGAATGCGCGGAAGTAGGGGATGTTGAGGCCTTCGGCGACGTGAATCCCCGCCATCGTGCTCGGGCTCTCGATGAGGAGATCAGCGCCTTGGCATTGCTCCCAGCACTCGCGCAGGAGCTCGTCGAGCCATACCCGGAACTTGCCGATACTCTCCTTGAAGAAGGCCGGCGAAAAGATCCTGTGTTCGACCGAGAGTTTCATCAGGGCTCCAGGATCGCCACCGACTCCCCTAAACTCGATGCCGTGCGACTCGACCCAGCCCTTGTACTCAGGGTGCGAGACGATGACGGGCGTATGGTTGTGCTCCTTGAGCCCTTTGGCGAGGGCTATGTAAGGCTGCACATCACCCCTCGATCCGATCGTCAGGCAATAGATCCGCATGGGCGCGATCCTGACCCGGTCGAGCATCGCCATGGATCGTGGCACGTTGACAATTTTGGGCATAAGGTTGATCGAGGTCTCGTCTACGACGGGTGGATCCTCGTAAGCCAGATCCGCCAAGAGCTGGCAGGCGCCGGCAGAATCGTCGCCCTTGATGCATTGTGTTCTCTCGGTTTTGGTCGCCTTGGAAGGCTTGTTCTCGATGGCCTTTCGGAGGAGCGCCATGACGCTGTCTCTGTTGGTGCGCGAGTAGAACTCGAAGTAGAGGTCAGGGTGCGCCCGGATGTGGAGGACCATGCCGTGATAATGCCAGCGGAAGGACCTCGATTTGTCGACGCCTTGGAGGTCTGCCAGAGGGATCTTGACCTTCATGTCCCTGACCGCTGCGATGGCCCTCCTCCAGAAGCAGAGGTGATCGAGGCCGATAGCCAACGTGCCGTGGGACGGAATGGTCCTGACAATGTCGGCTTTGACAATCTTGAGCTCGTTGGGCTGCGGAGGAAGGGCAAACATCTTGCATATCTTTGCGGCGAGCCCATTCGGATCCTCGCTCTCGGCTTCCTCTGCCAGCTTTTCTTCCTCACTCCTGGGGCCTTCGATCTCCACCATGCACTCGGGCGTTCTCCTCATCACCTCATCGCTGCCCACCGACTTCCTCCAGCTCGTGGGCTCCTCCATCGCGCTCCTCAGAGCGCGTAAGAGGTGTATCTGGTTCAACGTGGTGCCAAGGGCAATCCTCGTGATCGGATGCCCATCGTGCATCTCAGAGCGCTCCTCAGCGTCGGCATGGTCGTCCAAGACCGTCAGGTGGATGATCCTGGCAAACTGGAGGTGATCCGAGCTATCGATGCTCAGAATCCTGGCGAGCGGGAGCGAGATCCTGATCTTCTCGGCAGTGTTGTTGAAAGTGAAACTGGCGGCCTCGAGCTCACGCCGCCAGTCCAAGGTCGCCTCCTCCGTCGCAAACTCGAGCATGGGGCATCGCGTCTGCGAGACAAAGGTGATGGTGTTTGGCTTGCTCCAGTCGTGCGGCATCATCTGGACGTTGCCTTGGAGCCTAAAGTTCTCAATAGGGTTATAGAGCTTGTTGCTGGAGGGATAGCATGCGATCGACTTCTTCCTGAGCTCGAGCCATACGGTGCGCTTCCGTCTGAGCCCTGACCGGTGCAGGATCGCGGGGCCCGACTTGAGGATTGGGTTCTCGTCCTGCGGATCGTGGATTTGTCCGTCCTCCCTGGGGTTGTTGTCTTGGCTGGAAGCGATGAACGCCACAAAGCAGATGCGGTGATTGGTGAGGCAGATGGTTCCCTTGATCAGGACGGTCCTGATCAGCACTCCGGGCGCGTCTGCGATGTGGCGCTCGGGCTCTTGAGTCTCTCGTGTCACGGCTGATTCTCCGAACTCGGATATAAGGGCCCTCAGCTTTGTTTCAGCGTCGATCTTGATGGTCTTTCCGTGCCTGCGGACGACGGTGGTACCTTTAGATTGCTCGCGTTCAGCCTTGATGTCCTCTTCATCATTTTCGGAGGAGAAACCGCCCATCTGTTCAAGGTGCTCGTCACCGGCTTCTTGGAGCAGATCAGCGGCCTGCCTCTCGAGGTCCTTGGCCAGCTGGTCGTCTTCATCCATCATGGAGACCCCCTTGGCCTGCTGGAGCTCCCTCAGCCGCTTCTCCTCCCTATGCCTGCGTAATTTGGCAAGTAACGCTCTCGTCCTTCTCTTGTCCTTCCTGGCATCATCAAAGGCCTCTCTCTTAGCTGCGTCCCAAGTCTCCCTCTCCTGCCGCAGCGCTTCCTCATCTTCCTCGTCCGTCAAGTCCTCTATGTCTACCTCTGTCAAGTGGGTCTCGATGCTCTGACCGTGTCCATGATCGCTGCTTGGTGCCAGGCTGTCTGTGTTGGAGTCGCGAAGTTCGGAATAGTCCGTGTCATGCTGGTCGTCGTCCTCCTCCTCCGCGTCGTCTTCGTGCTCACTCTCGCTGTCTGCGTGGTCGTTGCGCGAGCCCATCAAGGCCGCGCCTTTGAGGAAACCTTGGAGTACGTTTGACGAGGGGACGCCGATCAAGCCTTCATCGTTCCCAGCCGGATGATCGCTGGATGGATCTTGGCTCTGCTTTGGCAGCGTTTCGGCCGAGTTATGGACTACCTCGAGGTTGGTGTTGATCGAAGGATCCTCCTCCTCGCGCTCGTCCTGATCGGCGCTGTGTGAGAGATTACCCTTGCTCAGGACCCTTTGAAGGGTTGGACCGAAACTGTCGTGGACATTCTCGACGCTACACGACCTTCCAAAGAGTGGCGAGGTGAGAATGTTGGGCCTAGAGACACTCAAGTACTGTTGCTGTTGCTGCTGTTCCGACATTGTGGCGGGATAAGGGAGAGAGAGCCTTTCCCCCCTGCGGCTGGTGAGGTGGGAGAGAATCCCCGAGGTGAAGGTGAGACTGCAGGTCAAGCAGTGGGGTCAGGAGAGTCAGCTCAACTTGGGGGGGGGGGGGGGGGGGGGGGGGGGGGGGGGGGGGGGGGGGGGGGGGGGGGGGGGGGGGGGGGGTTGTTCTTTGGCCTGAGGGCAGTTTGACTGAGATAGGCGAGAGGGAACGAAGAAACTGGAAGGTGAGGTGGTGATCGATTGAGGAGGGTGTCCTCCGTGATTACCAAGACCGATCGAAGTGATGTTATCGTCGACTCGCCAAGCCAAGGCTGTGAGGAAGGGCAAGTGGAAGAGGAGGTTGGGTGTGAAAGGTTGGGGGGTTGGGGTAGGAGAGGGGGAAAGAGGAGGGGAGGAAGAGCGTTGACAACCCTTTTTACGGCGCGGGCGAATCGATGGATCCAACAGGGTGAGTTAGTCACAGTTTTGTGGAAAGATAGAGAGAGTGGAAGTGGGCCCAAAACGGAGAAGCGGGCTGGCTGGGTGGGGTTGGGATAGCCATGGTCCGGATGGAGAGACGTGTGACGCCAACCTGACGCAAAGCACAGACACAGTTATGAGTGGACGAGAGTCCAGGTGTGCCTTCAAAGATTGGATAGAAACAGTTGCCAGTGAAAGTTAAAGTCGCGGTGGTAATAGTCATGAGTGTTAGAGATGGTAAGCCAGACTGGCTTGGGACACCATTAAAAGTCCGTCAGTCGGTCACCTTGTTGGATAGCCGTGCGGGAAAGCAGAGTGACGAGGGGCAACGGGGTAGATAAACAGAGGGACACTCACAATAGCGCGCGCCAGCTCTCTCTCACTCGCAGGTAGGCGGAGGGAGGAGGGTTGAGAGAGGAGAGACCAGAGAGTTACCCTAAAAAATTCTATATTTTCAGGCCCACACGTTCTTTGTAGTGACGTAGTACTGTATCTGGTCTATTTTCGGGGGGGGGGGGGGGGCAGGGCGGGAACCAGGGAACCGTCAAACTGTCCAACCTCCGCAAATGATTCATCTCTTCCCGCGCGCGCGCAGGCGGTTACCGAAGGTTTTTCTTCCCTCTCGGATCTCTCTCTCTCTTTCTCACCCTTCACCTTTCCAAATCACAACCGCCAGCCCGACCCCTCTTTCCGGCACTTCCCGCCCGAGAGGGGTCCCTTTCTCCTTTCCCTTCGTTGTATACCCCTACTTTTTGATTCTTGTCATCTACAGTAGCACTCATGACTGTTTACCCCGATTTCCCCCTCCTTTCCCTTCCCTTTCCCTTCCCTCCACCCCTCTCTCCCATCCAAAAATACAAAAAAGAACCTCCTAGACCCGAACCATGAGAGAGAGGGAGTGGGGGGAGAGAGGGGGGAGAGAGAGAGAAAATGCGATGCCCAGGGTCCTTCCCGGTAAAGCTTCTTGGTTGTCGATCAGAATCAGGAGCCAACAAAAAAAAAAACAAAAAAAAGAAACATAAGTAAAACAACGGCGAATCTCGCTCGCAGCCAATAAAAGCACATATACAAGACACCCAAGGCCCAAGCAGCATGGAAGAGACGAGGGCAAAGCACCCCGACCCGTTGACTATCACCTTTGATTAAACTATCCACGACCCCCTTGTTTCTTCAGATACATGCATGGATGCATACAAAGATAGTGGAGGCGGAACCGAGTCGGGAGAATGTGGGACGAGCTGCCACAAGTAGGAGGAATAGACGACGGAATCGCCGAACTAAGGAACTCGGCTCCTTCCGGCTTCGTTCACTCCTTGCTTGGTCTTCGATCCAGCAACGCCTCGATTGGGAGATGGGACAAGATGGATGGGTGCTTCTCATTACAAGATTTCATTCTTGGGATAAAGCGCAGGGTCTGGCTGTCAATGTTGGGATTGTAAAAGAATACATGCGATGGGTGATGGGACAAGGAACCGAAATGCGAAGACCAAAGGAGGGTGTGTGAAGGGATAGAAAAGTAGTCAGGATGTGGTAGAGACGACAAGATAGGGCAAGATGGATAGCCTCTTGCATCGGTATTCGAGATCCATGGCCCTTTCACGCTTCAAAGCCTCAAGATAAGAGGCGAAAAGTAGTCAGGGGAAGGTGGTGGAAATATAGGAAACCAAAGTTGCCTCAAAAGAGTGTTTCAAAAAAAAAGCAAATGAAAAAAAACACTCGATCAACCTAAGTGCGTTCGCCTATTTCGATCATAGGAGCAGAGAGATGGCCCAAACAGGTCGGCAAGCACGGGTCAGTCACTTATTCTTGCCATCAATTCTCGGAGAAGGTGAAATCGGATACTCACCACGAAGACGGCGAGCGAGAGCAATCTTGTCGTGAAGAAGAGAAAAGAAAAGAGGAGAGAGGGAAGGATGGATGTCAAGATCATGTTGATCGAGCCACTTATCAAGAGGATGAACAAGCAATGAGCCTGGAAGGATCCCAGCGATACTAGGGGAATGGACTCACATCTTTAGCCTGGATAGTAACGCGCTTAGCGTGAATGGCGGCAAGGTTGGTGTCCTCAAAGAGCGAGACGAGGTACGCCTCCGCAGCCTCCTGGAGAGCCATGACGGCTGAGGACTGGAAGCGGAGATCGGTCTTGAAGTCCTGAGCGATCTCACGCACCAGACGCTGGAATGGGAGCTTGCGGATCAAGAGCTCGGTCGACTTTTGGTATCGACTGTGACGTTGCCAAGGGATGACAATCGAGGATCAAGCAGTTTGAGGTCAGGCTCCGAATCAGATTTTGACCAAGATGATTGTTCGACTGATCCTTCTCTTTGCATCATGCGCCGCCTGCGGGAACTGGTTGACCGTCGTTTACCCGTCCTCCACCTTGAGCTTGGGTATCAGGACCAGCGCGGGACCAATGTCACGTACGACAAGCCTGATCACACTCAAGTTCAAGTCGCCAGGTGCCTCTGATCTTGCCCTCGATGCTCGTTCTGGTCAAGGTCTGACACCCAGAGTAGGCAAAGGCATGGCGTACCGCACGAAAAGCCCATCCGCTTTGCCAGCACACGTTCGAAGGTCTGACTCACCGGATCTCGCGAAGGGCTACGGTACCTGGACGATACCTGTGAGGCTTCTTGACACCACCTGCAGATGGGGCGCTCTTGCGCGCAGCCTGCGTCGGTTGATGGAGAGGTTCACAAGGTTTCAAGGGATTCAGAAATTCGTGATTCAAGCTTCAAATCACCGTGACAGGGGAAGGAGGCGAAGAGGCGGAGGGGAAGGAAGAGGCGAAGAGGCGGAGGGGAAGGAAGAGTGTCGACCTCTTACCTTGGTAGCGAGCTGCTTACGTGGGGCTTTCCCACCGGTCGACTTCCTTGCGGTTTGCTTTGTGCGAGCCATTCTCGATGCTACGCTCCTTGGGTGCCTTGTGGTTGTGTATGCGGTGTAGGCATAAAGTCAGAAGATCTTTCTCTCTTTCTTTCATTTTTCCTTACTTCCTTTCTTCACACTTTGACTCTGTATGCTGGTTGTTGTGCCCAGACTGGGCGATTTGGACAGCTCACCTTTTTCTTTTGAAGGCCTAGCGAGGAAAGTTTGATAAGTTTTGAAAGGTATGGTAGCTTGGAGATGTTTGGCTTGCGAAGAGAAGGGAGATGGAGTGGGATGTGAGAGAGAAAAATGTGGAAGAGCGGTGGTGGAAAAGAGAAAGGAGGCACGTTGTGCCTTTTATATCCTCTCTCCCTCCCCCTATTCGTACACTCTCCCAACTCTCGACCTTTTCTCCTCATCAAAGCGTCCTCTTTCTTACCCTTATCAAACCTCTCTGGCGCCACCTTGTGAAGCGTGTCAGGCTCTCGCGAAGTATCTTCCTCGTGTTGCTAAGCGCGGGCGCGTTCGTGATCCTGACAACCCCTCCAACTCCACTCCACTTTTTCTTTTTTTAAAAATTCCGTTCTTCTTCTTCTTCCCTTTCTCTCGAGTCGTCGCGTCAAAAAAGAAATCAAATATCGCGTCACGTGAATCCTCTTCGCGTTGATTGACCGGACGCCCACCCCACAGGCCAGGACACAAGACTCACACCCTCTCATGGATCATCAATCGGCAACTATTCGTCATCAATCCGGAGGCAGATTCCCAGATGGGCCCCATGTATGCAGCGAAGAGAGAAGGAGGAGGGAATAGAACCACGGAGTAATACGATCAAGCGAAAAGGAATGGTATCAACAGTGGCGGTAAAAGTGAAGTCTCAACCGCAAAGGTTAGGGTTCCTCTTCAAACCTGCGAAGGGTGTCGCGTTGGCATCATTGGTTTGCAGCGATCCCAAACCCCAGTTCTTTTCATCATGATTTTGTTTTCAAAGTGGTGAGCAGACCATGCGATTTGACGTCGTGGAACCAAGGTGGGGTTGAGCTACGTGAGTACGTATCCACTTTGACAAACGGATCTGGAAGAGGATAGAAGAAGGGCCCAACTCACGTTCTCGACCGTCTTCAGCATCGAGTAGTGGGTGTAACCCGTGTTGTCCGTCGTACCGACAAGGCTTGGGTCGACGGATCCTCCGCTGATGGTAGAGTAGACCAAGTTGGGTCCCGTGTAGGCTGGAAAGGGATGGGTAAGGAGAACATCGTGACGGGAGAGAAAGAGGTCAGAGAGGTGGGTTTTTTTTTTGAGACCGCAAGTAAGGGATAATCGTCAGCTTTAATTCGTTCCTCCGCTTCATCTTCGCTTTACTTTTCCTCCCCCCCCTCCTTTGGCCAAGCTCTTGCCCCGCCCGAGACTCACTTTCGGACTCGTCAAAGGTCAGGTGGAGGACGGTGTTGGTGTTTTGGAAGTGGTCGTTGTACTTTGAAAGGAAACCGCTCAGCCAGTTTCCGGCGTAGTCGATGCTGGTGTCGTGACCGTCGTTGTTGATGTCGGGAGCGAAGAAGACGAACTGGGGTAGGTTGCCAGCTTTGATGTCGGCGTCCAGAGCGTCGGCGTTCTTGATCTTGTTGACCCTCGAGGCGCTGTTCCTGATGTTGTTGAAGCTGATGAAGGGTTCGTGCTTGCGGTAGTAGGTTCCGCTCTTGGAGCCCGTGTAGTTAGAGGAAGGGAGCGCTTCGGCGTAGGCTCCCCACGAGATCCCCTTGGGCTCCAAGAGGTCGACGATCGACTTGCCGTTCAGGTTGGCGTTCGAGTCGTTGGTCACGCCTTGGGTGCTGCCGGAGACGTAGGCGATGTAGTTAGGCTGCGAGGGGTGGGTGGTGGCGTAATACGAGCTCTGGTCGATCCCCATCTGCGTCGCCTTCTTGAAGTTTGGATCCTTCAGCACGTTGGCCCTGTCCTCGTTCTCGAAGAAGATGGTGAAGACCCTGTCAAAGTTCTTGCCTGGCACGATGTTGGCCGGCTGGGTGCAAGCCGAGGAGGCATCCTGAGTCGAAGCGAGCCCGATGACGATGGCGACCAAGCCAGTGAGCAGGGTAGTCCGGAACATGGTATGAGGTTCGGTTGCACGGAAGGGTGGAAAGTTGGGTTGCTGTAGGAACGTCTTTCTTTCTTACAGTGAGAAAGGGGACGGGGGAAATGGAGAACCAAGGTGGCTTAACAGGGTTTTTATTCACCCCCACCCAGGGGCGTGGTGGTCTCAGTTGGACGGAGAGTCATGGTTCAGAAGTGTCCTTCTGAAACGTTAGCCCGCCTGAGAAAGTGCATTCTTCTCAAAGGAGACGGATGGATAGAGGATCCGTCGGTTCGTCTAGGGAGGGAGCGCTTTGATGAGGGAAAGCGAGAGTGTCAACCTGTACCTCGTCTTTACGAAGCCTGCACATCGTGGGATGTTGGAGGAGGCGCAAGGGGAAGTGGTTCGGCTCATTTTCACAGTACGAATCAAATGGCGTCTGAAAGTCTCCTTCCGAGCGGAGAGAGTGTATGTCAGAGCGATGGCGTGCCCCCCCTTTCGAGGTCGAGGTTGACTTTGTGCAAGTTGAGACACAGGGCCAACTTCTTCGCAATTTAAGCAAGAGGAAAGGGAAGGGTCTTCATTTTTTCCCCTTCAGTCTTCTCCCTTCCTGGGGACGTGTTCGCTTGCCAACAAGGCGACACGTGCGCCAACGTTTTCAGAGGTGGGAAGAGCAGCGAGCTCACCTTACCAAGCTGTCGTTGGTGGAGGCGGCGGCGGAACCGTTCCCAACCGCGAATCCATCCGCACATTTTATTCAGCTCTAAGTACCGATGTGCAGTAACTCCATGTTGTGTGAACCGTCGTTTGCGCGGAGCTTGATTCCCCGCTTGTCTTCCTTGGCTCCCCCCTTCACCGCTTTGACCCTGTGGAGGAGGATTGCGACTGTAAATGGAATTCATTCGATCTTCCCCCCTTGTCGGAAGAGTCAGGGCCGGAAGGATGGGGGAGGTTGGGTTGTCAGTTAATGGAAAAGGAAGGAAGTGGATGCGGTGCTAAAAACTTGCGACCAATCCATCCACCCTCGCTTAGGAATCAAACCCAACCAAACCCTCCAATCCTCGACCGAGTCAAGGTCCCTCACCCTGTGAGAATCTTCTCACCCAATCCCTCCTAAACGTTCACGATTCTTTCTCAAACCCACCCCACCCTCCCTTTTCTTGTGCACTTCTTCATCGGCTGGTTGCAATCCTCCTTCCCTCTTTGAGTCAACTCCGATTCTGAACAGAGTTTGGGTTCCTTCTCCCCACTCCTCTCGCTTGCTCCCCCCCAAAAGTGAAATAACACAAAATGGAAATCTACTCTCCTGGCCTCGTCGATTGTGGACCCTTTAAGCGTCCCAAGGAAATATTGACCCTTTGATCAGGCTGGGATATTCAATTTTTCAGTCTTTAACGAAAAGTTCCTGATCATGAAACGATAGAATCCTTCCTCAACCGCGGTGAGGAGGAAAAGGGGACAGAAGAGGAGTGGGGGGAAAGAAAACGTTACGACGGACGATAAAGCTGGCATCCGGATCCATGAATCAGCCGGTCTTCCTAAACGAGTGTTTCCCCATTTCCCTGTTTCTCAAAGTGACAGCCTTGCGGGCAATGTTGTCAGTTGGGAAAAAGAAAAGAGAAAACACAAATGAAAATGCGGTCTTCTCCAGGAACTGGACAGAATTTGAGCCAAGCTTGTTTGCGTGGGAAGTCATCCTTCTTGTTCTCGCCCACTTTAAGACCTTGATGGGTTCTCTTACGGTGGGGCGTGCGTACTGTACAATGCATACACTCGTGAAAAGACGTGATGGGCATCTTCCAGCGAACGAGGAGTAAAGGGATAAGACGGCTCTCACCATCAGGAGGACGGGGATCAGGTTGAAGGTCGGGAAACCCTACGTGAGTGGGAAATTGGAAGTCAACGTCCTAGGGTGATAGACGGTTTTTCAAGACATCGCTTCAGTCCTTGGGGCAATGGTCTGGTCCTGAAGAGTCTTTGCTGAGTGTGAGCGAGCTGATGCAAAGGAAGGGAAAGAAGAGGAGGGAGGGATTCAAAAAAAAAATCAGTTTCCCATCTTCGAAAGCCGTGTGTGTGAGAGAGGTACAGAGGGGGAGAGGGAGATAGGGATGGGGAAGATGTTGTCAAGGAGTAAGGAAAGGCAGGAGGAAGAGGAAGAAGAAGGAGTATCAAAAAATTGAACGAACCCATGCGCCAAAGCTACAGAACCAGCGCCAAAGCCCAGGGCGCTTCCGATCATCTTGCCGTTATCCTCAATCTCGAGCATCGTATCCTTGGCATCCCTCTTCTCCATCCTCTTGGAGCTGCGGGGGCACCTCGGAGGGAGTCTCGCATACTGCTCGAACAATTGCATCAACTGGTAAGTGATGGCTGCGCTTCCGATGCAAAACGAGCCTATACCGGCTACGAATCCTGCGAAACTGTGCTTGGTCACGCCTTTGCCCATGTTCATCCATCCCTTGTCGACCTTTGACGCGGCCACGCCCGCCCCCGCTTTCCCCTCCTCCTTGGCTGCAAGCTTTGGTTCCTTCTCCCTATCGGCTCCTGCAACGTCTGACTTGGTCAAAGCTTGCCCTGAGAGGACCTTGGTTCTGTCACCGGCTTCTTCCGAGTTTGACGAGTCGTCTCGAATCTCATGGTCTGTGTTGGTGCTTGACGAGGGATCCCCTTGGTACTTGGCGGAAGAGTCGGACGACACGGAATAGAAGGATGCGTCATCCTCCTCCTTCATCATGGAAGAAGAAGATGAGGAGCGATATCTTCCTGAAGTAGGACGTGCGTGGAACCCATGGCCTCCTTCTCTAAGCTGGCTGCTGCTTGCCAACCCATGATCGTTCGACTTGAAAATCTGGCTAAAGGGGAGAGACCAAGCATCCCGCACCGTTGGGCCAGTCCCCTGGATTCGCGACATCTGGTTCGGATCAGAAAGATGATCTTGACCGTAGGAGGTCGGAAGTGGATCTCTTGGACCAGAGACTTGTCGGATTTCAGCTTCATGTGTCGCACTGGTCCGCAGGCCATGCTCGTGAAGGTCGCGTGACTGAAGGGTTGCGTGGAGGGTAGGGCTGCTGGCGATCAAGTTGAAGATTAGGAAAATGCTTGAAGGTTTCGACCTTGAACTGAATCTCATCCCGCAATTCCTCAAAATCGTAGCGAGGACCTGGACCCGTTTCTGAAGGGTGAAGGTTATCGAAAGTGATGTGAGAGGTCGAGCTGGAAGGAGATCACTACCTTTCTGCGGTGAGAGTATGTTTCCTGTCGAATTTCCTCAAAACGATCTTCTTTCCCCTTTCACTCTTGTTTCCAATTCCATATGACGGATGTCTGCAAGAAATGGGGGGGGGGGGGGGGGGGGGGAGAAAAAAAAGGGGGGGGGGGGGGAGGCGAAGTGATGCCAATCTATCTTATTTTGTCCGTGAATGCTATTTAGTGAATGCTTGATGTGGATGAGAGGAAAGGAGGGAGATGGGACAAGAAGCTTTGATCCAAAGAAGTCCTTGTCGACCCCGACCCGAGCTACCTTTTCGAGATCCGAAGGGAGAGGGGA
>KZ819762.1:0-33497 GCA_003144235.1 Violaceomyces palustris | reverse complement strand
GAGAAGTTTTGAATGAGGATCGGGAGTTCCAAAGGGTGAGGGGGGGGGGGGGGGGGGGGGGGGGGGGGGGGGGGGGGGGGGGGGGGGGGGGGGGGGGGGGGGACGAGGGATGGGTTCAAGAGGAGAGAACTCACGACTCGATCAGGAAGCAAGGGCCGTCCCCTTCGCCATCCACCAGCTTCCAGCCCTTCTCCTGAAACCAACGCTTTACACTTTCGAGATCAGACTTGAGCTCATTAACCCTGACCCACCTTGGGATGGAGCCGACGATCTGGTTGTGACTCCTACCGCCTTGACCCGCTTCCACGACCTCGTTGCCGGCCTTGAGCTCCTGGAAGCTGGATTTACCCATCTTGATCTGAACCCTGACCAGCTCCGAGTGAAGCCTGGCCCTGTGCCTCTCCACCGCCAGCTTTGGGGGCCAGTTCTTGGAGGCTTGGATCCCCCTGCTGCTCAGGAGGAGATCGTGGACCAGCACCAGGATCAGGGACGACGACGAGGGTAGATCCTTGACGCCATTCCACGCTCGATCACTTCTGCTTTGTTTGTCGTCGGATGTTTTCGAAGATCGCTTCGTGGCTGCGCTTTGACTCTTCTTCCTTCCCCTTCTATTGCCCTCAACCTCATCGTCGTGATCGTGATCGCCGTCGCCATCGTCATCATCTCCATGACCTCCGACTCTGCTCTTCCGGTCAAACTGGGAGAAGACCTTGGCCTCCAGTCTTCTCAGCTGGGAGGATTGGATGATGGATTGAAGCGGTTGACGAAAGGCGAGAGAGTTGACCAGCAGAGCTAGGACCCTTTTGGTGTCGTCTTTGGAATGGGTTGAGGCGGCCGCCTTGATCGAAGACTTTTTCGAGTTGACCTTGTCCAGCGCCAAGGCTGTCCTCATGTAAAAGTCTGCCATTCGGCTTTTGGTTTTTCCTTCCGAGGAATGGAGGAGCGGTGTTGGGAGGCGTCGACTGTGGTCAGATGGTTTCAGAGGAAGAGAGGGGAGTGGAAGATGGATCGGATCGAGTTGTGTTGAGTCGAATCAAGGAATCGTTTGCCATTCCAGGATCCACAAAAAAAAAGAATAAATCACCTCTCGAAGCAGACCCGATATCCGAGTTCCGAAGCAGTAGGGGGGAAAGGGGTGGTGATCGAAACCAGCAGCAGGAGGGTGCTCGAGTCGCAACTCATACTTGGTTCAGACAACAAGGCAGGGACCTCGTCATGCGGCTTACCTTGCCTAGTCGTCGCCTGGGGCCCAAGTTACCGTCGTGAGTGAGCTAACCTCAATCTCTCTACGACCTCTTCCTCCGCCCAGAGAAAGCCTTTCACTTCTGAACTCAAAACAGCAACACTCCCATCTACCTTCTGTACGCATTCAGAGTCGATAAACGAAGAAAGTAAGAACAACGACGAACCTAAGGTGACGCGGGGAAGAAGACCAAGAAAAAATGCTACTGACCAACGATCAGGTGAGAACCTTAACCCTCCCTCCTTGAAAGATGCTTCAGAGAGCGAGATGAACTCATCTCAAACCTTCCATCGCTGTTCCACCTGACGTTGACTGAATACTTGGGGGGGCCGACATCGTCTACTAGTTCATCCAAAGGCTTTCCGGTCTCTTCGAGGCTTCCCAGACCAAGCACAGCGTGTACATCAGCTCGAAACGGTGTACGGATCACAAGGATGGTGACGGTGACGTCTCGATGACTGCCGCTTCGGCCTCATCTTCCCACGAGCAGAGCTCAATCCTCTTCCGAGCGACCGACGGCCAACAGTCCAAGGCGACCAAGATCAAGTTCTCTACCCTTGTCCACCCGGATCACGTCCAAGCCTTCAACGAAAGGTACCTACCCCTCCTTAGGAGCCAGCTCTCTTCATGCCTGAAAAAGAGGGACAAGGCAAAGGAGAGGAAGGTGGAGAAGCAGCTGACAGCATCCAGGAAGAAGATTGAGGCAGAGGGAGGCAAGGTCCGGGTCAGCGGTGTTGGCAGCAGTGAGTCGCGTTCTCTCTCTCTCTCTCTCTCTCTCTATATATATATATACACCTCTATGTCCACATGGTAGGTGAGAGGAATGGCAACACTGACTCATCAACTTCCCCCCCCCCCCTCCCCCCCCCTTAACACACGCATACACACACGCACCCATTTGAAAACCGCTTGATCAGAGAGAGGTGCGGGAAGGAGGAAGAGACAAAGGGTGGCGAGGAAAGCGATGAGGTTAAGGTCGGAGAAGGCCAAGGAAGCAGCCAAGGAGAAGAAGGGAAAGTTGGAATCGAAATGAAGAAAAAGGCCTTCCTCCTCCCCCTCCCCCTCCCTCTCCCTCTCCCTCCCTACCGATTCCCTCTTTTTGTACAGATATGAGTCGACCAGCAAGCTTTCTTCGTTGCTCCACTCGTCTAGCTGCTCCTGCTCAGCTCCCTCCCCATACGCACTTTCCTGATGTGAGGGGGAGGTGCTAGATGAGGTAGGGCAAGTATCTGACAAGGGGAAAAGTAGGGCCTGGAACCATGGGGTGGCTAGGGGATGAGGAGGGTAAACCGAATCGAGGAGCAGATCGATCGATCTCGCGGGGTGGTGACGGGCGCCGGCGGATTATGGCCAAGATGCCGGAGCGAGGTGTGAGTGAGAGATGGTTGACTGGAGGTGGTGTAGGTCTGGGATGAAAGGGACCGGGAACTTGGAGAGGAAGTCGAGTGTTGTTCGTACTCAAAGTGGCGGGTCCAGGGACTGGGTGGAGAGTGTAGAGGAACAGTATTTTGAGCTAGGTGGTCTCAATGACAGTATGTACTGTGCAGTACAGTACAGATACATACAACTCGAACGTGACACAAGGGTGAGTCAAGGAATCGAACGAGGCCGGCCGTTAGACCAATGAGGTTCAAATCACGGTGTCACACATAGTCCGATGTCCAAGTAAGAGATGGGTGTGCTTTGGATGCGACGGACGGATGATGGATGACATGGGACGTTGACTGCATCGCTTGGGGAAGTGGTTGGTGTAGAGGGACAGGCGGACGTGTTGGAGTCTTAGACATTCAGAGACACGGTGGGGCGAGTTTGGTGTGGACCAGGCTCACAATCACGACTGTGACTGTGACTGTGACATGAGGGTGAAGATTCCCCCTCGCGGTCCTATTTTAGGATTTGGTCGCCCTCACCCCCCTCCTTAGCTAGCAAGTCAACACGAGCGGTGCGTGTGATGACGGTGTGGATTCTTATTCAAAGTCGGGATGCATGACCTTATCCATGCTCGCGGGGCTGGTTGTCACTACCTTTCACACCTCCCACTACAACTCACTTCCCCCATCTTCCCTCACTTTCAACTTTCCCCCCCGTTCTAACGCTCGCTCTTGCAACCTTCTCCCCCTCCACTCAAATCCCTCGTCGTCAACGTCGCAAACCCTGCGGAAAGGAGGAGAGGAAAAGGGAAAACACCCCAACCCACCGCAAGCTCTCCCCCTACCACCATCCCTCAAATCGAAAAACCCCGCAGGACGCCACTAGATCACCGACCAACCTGCCCCCCAAGCCTCTCTTTCTCAACCCACTCTCGATCATGCAGCTCTACTCTATCATCGTCTTTGCAAACGTCCCCGGCGCCCAGGCCGTCTCGCTCGTGTCCGCCTGGGACCTCTCCTCCTTCTCCTGGCTCCAGAGAAGCACCGTCCAGGAAATGATGAACTTTATGGCAAAGGTGGGTGCGAAGGGAGGGAGGGAGAATCAGAGAGAGGTCGCATACACACCTACCCCACATAGCCTTCCACCTTCACAAACGTATCACACCTCGTGTGGCCTGGAACTTACTGAAAATCAAAATGAAACACACTCTATTCATTCCCTTGCGCCGGTCGACCCCCTTCCTCCGCGATCACATTCATCCCTGGAACGATCAACCCCACAGACCGTCGCTGAGAGAACCCCTCCGACGCAGAGGCAGAGCGTCCAGGAAAACTCGTACGTCGCACACGTCCACTCGCGACCCGCCTCGGACGGCTTCTGCGGCGTGGTCATCTCGGACACAGAGTACCCAGTCAGGGTCGCCTTCTCGCTTCTCAACAAGGTCCTCGACGACTTCGCCATCAGGATTCCAAAGGCAAACTGGCAGCGCAGGGTCGACCAGATCACCACCGGCTCCGCCAACCCTCCGTCCAAGTCAGAGACCATTCTCGGCCCAGACGCTCTCCCCCAGCTCGCCGACTACATAAAGAGGTACCAGGACCCGAGGCAGGCTGACACCATCATGAAGGTGCAGCAGGAGCTCGATGAGACCAAGATCGTCC
The DNA here is from genome assembly GCA_003144235.1 of Violaceomyces palustris. Taxonomy (NCBI): domain Eukaryota; kingdom Fungi; phylum Basidiomycota; class Ustilaginomycetes; order Violaceomycetales; family Violaceomycetaceae; genus Violaceomyces; species Violaceomyces palustris. Next base: position 29,222 of record KZ819762.1, on the reverse strand, counting down.
TGGTACGTCCTCCTCCCCTCCTCAACCTCGTCTTGCCTCGATTCCCTACATGCTCTCTTTTTCGACTTGTTCGGCTGCCGGCGGGCTTCGCATCGTGCTGATCGCCCTGCCTCTCTTCCTCTTGTCTTGCTTCCCTCCATCTCCGGGAATCCTTGACGCGTTCTCTTCCTCTCGCTCAACATTCACAGCACAAGACGATCGATTCGGTCCTGCAAAGAGGGGAAGATCTCGACAAGCTGGTCGAAAAGAGCGGGACGCTTTCGGAGCAGAGCAAGATGTTTTACAAGACTGCGAAAAAGGTGAGTTTGGGATGGGAAGAGGGAAGGCAGGGAAAAATTTCGGTCGTCAGGAAGGAAAATGCTTACAATCACCCTTTCACCGCCTCGCTCATCGACGCTTTCGAACGCTTCACCCTCTTTTGACAGCAAAGTGAGTAAGGTGCCCAAGACCCCGCTTGGCCTGTCGATTTTCGATCTGATATTCTGACACCACACTGACACATCGGCTCCCCTTTTCCTCCACTCCGCTCCTTCAGATTCTTGCTGCGTCATCACCTGAGAGACTCGGCGCGCGCCTTCCGGCAACCATGCAGCATCGCTTACCAAGAGCGGGGTCATGGACTCTCCTTCCCCTTCCCTTTGATTGTCTGCTGTCCACAAGCGTCTCTCGACCAAGCGTCGTGGAGATGATGGAACCGATTCGCGCAACGGCAAGGCGACAATGACTACACGACCTAGCTATCCTCTCTCATGGCTTTTTTTTTTTTTTTCGTTATCCTGTCCTTTTCTCTTCTCTTCCCCGGATCCCTCACCGAACTGCTTGTAGATACATGCTTCCGTTTCATCCCACTTTTCCGGTGTCCCGGCACCCTCTCTTTCTCCTTTCACAATCGTACCAATTACATTCACAAGATCTGGGCGAGCTAGGGGATCCAATCGGGTTCTTGTCCTGAATCTTGGGTAGAGCGATGGAAGTGTGAGCCTTGCCGTTGGCCTTTGCAAGGACTCGTCCAACTTTGTGAAAAAGCGTGACCCCGGGGGTCCTCGTGCGGAGATCACTTCCGTCGACCGGGTGCCATTCCAGGGCATCGCTATTGGCCGAGATGAAATTGGTAGGCGATCTTTTGAGCCTTGCAAAGCGGCTACGCTGACCGCCGACTGGGGGGCCTTTCTGAGGTTGATCTAATTTGAAGGGAAGGAGAGGGCCCTCTCACCTTGAAATCCCGTTCATGTCGAAGCGGCTTTACCAACCTTCGAATTGTGTGGGAGGAGGTGGGTGCATGTAAAGACTTACGCACTCCGTGATAGGAGCGGTCCCCTAGCCCGATCTTTTCTTTGGGCTTGCTCGGGTGACGAAGGGGAAAAGATGAACACGGAGGTTTGGGGGGGGGGGGGAGGGGTAAAGGACTCTCTGCTACTCTCTTCTTCCCCCACTTGCCTTGTCGCAAGATTCCGATGTCGTCTTGGATGCGTTCCTCCTGCTTCTGCTCCACTTCCGCTTACCCAGCCTGGACCCCACCTTTGGCTCCTTCTCTTCCGACGCCTTCCTCCTTCTCACCTCCCTGAACTTGAGAGGTTTGGAATCTCGGCAGAGGGAACAAGTGGTGGTGGTCACCTTGACCGGGTTGGTGCTGGATGATGCCGACTCGTCGAAACCTCTTGAAAGAGTCACGGCTTGGTGAAGACTGTTGATACCGGGGATGAGAGGGAGGAGGCAGGAACGACACCTTGGATTGTGAAGGTCGTACCATTCGGGAAGCGTGGTCGTTGGAAACTCCTGACCTTGCTCCGTCGCTGGACGAGCGTAAGGATCCTTTCCACCTTCTACTTCCTTGATGGTGGTCGTCGAGAGACCCTGGATCTCTTCCCCCCAAAGAGTGGATCGGAAGCGGACCGAGTTCAAACCACCCCCACCACTTCCTCCCCCTCCTCCCCCGAGTGGATTCTTCCGACCAGGATCCTGCTCCCTTTCAACCATCTTGAGAAAGAGACCAGAGTGAAGGGAAGAGATCCTGGGTAGACTCGCGGAAGAGATCCTCGCAAGCTTCTCTTGGTGAAGGGTATGCAGGGTCGAGAGGCTGGTCTCTGGTGTTGGACGGGAGGATTTCTTCATCTGATTGGATAGGTGGGGGGAAAGTGAGAGGACGTTTCGGGTTCAGAATCCGAAGAGGAGGGGAAGGGGATGGAGGAGCCCCAAACCCCTTCCCAAAGCTAACGTTAGCCTTTGAACCCGACTTACCCTATTGTTCGACATGGTGGATCAGCTCGGTTCAACATTCACATGAGTCGGTCCTTCTCCTCGGTGGGTGGGTGGGGATGGGATTGCCCCTTGGGTTGGTACATGATGAAGGGAAAGCCAACGGTGAGGTCGCCATTTACCCTCCTCCTCCTTCCTCTCCTCTTCATCAAACGGTTGTCGAAGTGGAGAAACGATAATGAATCCAGTTTCCTTTCCGGATTCCAACCCACCTCCCAAAAAAAAGAAAAAAATAAGAGAGGAAAAAAAAATGGAGGTGGGCTTCTGTTACGTAATCTGTATAACAACACTTGGAAAGGGTCCCAACTCGACCCAACTTGAGAGAGAGGGTTCTTACTTCCTCCTCTACATCTTCCCCTGCCTGCCTACCTCCTCGCTTTCCTTGGCCCCAAAGGTCGACTCTCCCCTTCTACCGTTTGACCGAAGACCTTGCGATCCAATCAACCGGAGAGGAGTCGAAAAAGGTCTCTTGACACACACACACGCATTCACGCATTCACGCACGCACTTGCTGTCTCTCTCCCTCTCTGACGCGCACACGCAGACGCCACGACCCCCACTTTCAAGAGGAAGAGGTTTATCCAGCTCGACACGGGGGAGGGATGAGATGGGTCTCCTCTCGATCATAAGGAAGAACAAGCAGAAGGAGAAGGAACTCCGTCTCCTCTTCCTAGGCCTGGACAATGCCGGCAAGACCACGATCCTCAAGAGGGTCAACGGTCAAGACGACATCTCCCAAGTCTCTCCCACCCTCGGTTTCGACATCAAGACCTTCGTCCACAAGGGATACACCTTGAACGTCTGGGACGTAGGAGGTCAGAGATCCCTAAGACCTTACTGGAGGAACTACTTTGAATCCACCGACGCCGTCGTCTGGGTCGTGGACAGCGGCGATCGTTCGAGGTTGGAAGATTGCAGGGAAGAACTCTGGAGCCTACTAGGTGAGGAAAAACTGGCTGGAGCCACCATCCTCATCCTAGCCAACAAGCAAGACATCCAAGGTTCCATGAGCGCACCGGAGATCGCCACCCGATTGGGTCTGGAAGAGATCAGGAGTCACAGCTGGAGGATCCAACCTTGCTCGGCATACACAGGGGAGAACCTACTCCAAGGCTTGGATTGGTGCGTTCAAGATGTGGCGAGGAGGATCTACTTCCACGGTACCCAGGCCGTCTCGTCCCACGTTTCGAGTTCCGTCAGCAGCTCGGTTCAGGGAGCTGTTCAGAGGGTGGGATGACGGAGAAGAGGATGAGGACGACCACAGCGACTGTGACGTTTGCTTCCAAAGCTGAACTCCCTCTGCCCTAAGGCATGTACATACATACACACACACACACATACATGCAACAACGTAGCGATACCCGCTTTCCAAGGAAAAAATGGCCATCGTAGCCCGTCCTTTCTCCCCGAAACCCCTAGCTTGTCAAGGTCCTTTCCACACCCCAAGCTCTGTTGATCTGGTATGCGCCGCAAGGAAAGGGGTGAGAGGGGATCCCCAAAAAGGAGTGGCGGGCCTACTTGAATTTCATCGCCCAGGGTACTCCACCTAGGGAGAGAGAGAAAAGAGTGGTGAAGTTGATCTTCAGTGCCGGGTTGTAGAAATACAAAACGAGAGCGGTCTTCTCGCGGAGAGGAGAGGAGAGGAGAGGTGGGTAAAAGGAACACGAAGCTCTCTCACTTCTCCTCAAGCCTCCTCTCGACCCTGTCGAGGAAATCCCTCCTCTCCAAGTACCCCTTCATGCTTCCAAGACCCGAACCTCCTCCTTTGGTCTGAGCCTCCATCTCATCCCTCTCTGCCTGGGTCATGACCTTCTTCCCCTTGTCCTCCCAGTCCATCTTTGACTTTTCCAACGTGTTGAGCTTGATCGGCTTGGAGGTCGCCGCTGCACTCATGGCCGCCAACGACGAACCTTTCTTCCTCCTCGGACCGGGCTTGGGCGCTGTCGTCGTCGATGGTGAAGGAGGCGTCAAGCCTTTCGTTGGTCTAGGGGACGGAGCTGATCCCGAGGTCGATTCCGTTGTAGCCAACGAGGGCCTTTGACTTTCTTCGGCGACTCTGCTCGTCTCCGCAACTCCTTTGGCCTGTCCCTTTAGGAAAGCGATGGCCTCCGGGTGGGATGCCGGCAATAACTTCTCGGTCCTGTTCGACATGGAAAGAGTCGAAAGGGCGTTCCAAAGAGGAGAGAGAGAGAGAGGTGAAAGATCAGTCAAGCCATCCAAGCTGCGTCTTCAAGGAATCAGGCGAAAGAGAAAGCGAAGGAAAGACTGTTCTTGGGAGGGGAAAAGGGACGTAGGATACCGACGTGGTGATGTCGCCTGCAAATTTGAAGGTCTGTACGACTCTGACCATCTCCTCCCCTTCCAGCTTTCCCTTCTCCGTCTCCGGTGGCTGCTTGGATTGATCCGAGGTTGAAGAGCTGGTCCCTTTCATCTCCGCCCAGACCCTGTCCGCTTCAGACTGAGCAGCCGCTCTTTGTTCCGACGTCGCTCTTTTCGAATTTTCGATACGTCGTACCGGGTTTTGGAAGTGAAAATCTTGGTCAGCATCAGCCCGGGGGGAGGGGCATGTATGGATCGGAGGTCGTGCTAGAGTCGCGAGAGGAGGGGGAGGGGGAGAAATAGACTCTCACCCGTCCTCTCTTCCACGAGAGCCATCGGCTTCTCTCCTTCTCCTCTTACCCAACATGTGTTCACCACCGGCCAGCTTGATCATCTCCTCGCGTTCCTTCCTAGCAGCTTCGACCTCTTCAGGATCGATGCCATCTTCGTCGTCGTCGTCATGTTCGTCGTCACGATTCCCCTTCCTCTTCTTCCCTGCGTAAGACCGTTCTCGCCCTCGCCCTCCCTCCGAATCGGAACCCGAAGAATCCTCCTCGTCGGAATCGTCGTCAGCAGGCGGTCTTTCCCCATGTGTAGAGATCTGGTTCAGGGAAGGGGGGACAAAGTCGTTGTCGTCCTCTTGGGACTCGGATCCCGGGGATGGGGCGTTGGCCTGTGCTGGCTCAGAAGTTGGGTCCGCTAGTTCTTGAGCCATGGTCCAATTCGTGGGGTGTAGGTGAGAAAGAGGGATGGAGGACTGTGGAAGAAGGTGAGAGGAGGTTGAGAGCGGTAAGAGAGGAGTTGAAAGAGTGCGTGCGTGAAGGAGGAGGAGGGGAAGGCGATGAGACACAGTCGTGGTGAAAATGGTGTGAAACGAGTTGGAATCCGCTGGGACTGCTCTCGCGGATTCCCGATTTCCGACCCACTCTATAGAGAGAGGAGGGGGGGGGGGGAGCAACCCTTGGATTGATGTATGTTTTGTGTGTTGAGTTTTGTATGAGAAGTGCATGCATGCAGCACATACCTCGTTTCAATCTGGATTCCCTCCTTGGCATGGATCGGCATAAAACTCGGACTCGGATGACATGGCTGTGCGCTTCTCTTCTCTCTCTCCACTTCTTGGGCTGAGTCCATTCCCTTCAAGGGAAAGGATCGTCATCAAGGTTTCAGCGACCCCACAGGAGAGCTATGCATGGGCTATGTGGGGCAAGGATCTTGTATAAAGAAACCTCCTTCTCCATCCTTCCCTCCTCGCCACCCCCTTCCTACAGTCCAAACCCCTTCGACACCACCTCCATTTACTACAACATCATTAACCCCCTTCCCTCTCGTCAAAAACCGTCCCATCCCGTCATCTCTAGCGAAACTCAAGCAAGAGCAAGACAAAGATGCCAGTCTCAATAAGCGTCAGCGGGACCTCGAACCTCTACAGGTCTCCGGAGAGGGCCACCTTGCACCTTGAGGTTAGCAAGCGAGGTCCCGAGAAGGAGCAAGTCTCGTCTACCGTGACGGGAACCTCGAATCAGATCCTTTCCATGGTCAAGGATCTGGCACCGCCAAAGAAGCAGGAAGCTTCCCCCTCCTCTTCCTCTTTCTCGTCCGCTTTCACCCAAGGGACGGGTAAGGAACCCATCACTTGGTGGAGCCTGGGTTCCACCAGGACCTACTCCTACCACGAGTGGAACGAGAAGACGCAAAGGAGCGACATCCAGGTTCACTCGGCCTCGACCAGGATCAAGGTCAAGTTCAGGGACTTTGAAAAGATGGGAGAGATGGTTTCCCTCTTCTCCACCCTTCCGGACGTCGAGGTCGCCCACGTGGAATGGGACCTGACGGATAAGACCAGGGAATCCCTGCAGGAGGAGACCAGGCAGTCGGCGGTCAGGGAGGCGATGACCAAGGCAAAGCACTACGCTGGAGCCTTGGGACTGTCAGTTCTGGATTGCCTCGAGATCAACGACCCCGAGGCGGCTTCGGTCGGGTCAGGTTCGGTTGTTGGCTACGGTGTGGCTCAGCCCAGGATGATGAGAATGGCCGCCAGCGCACCCGCTGGTGGCGACGGTGGCCTCCAAGGCCTCGAGATGTCACCGGAAGACATCGAGATCACCACCATTGTCCATGCCAAATTTATCGCTTCTTGAGAACCACCTCGTCTAGGGGGGTTTTTTTGGGGGGGGGGGGGGGGGTGGACGGGGAAGGAGATGAGGGTTTGTTGGTTCTTCGTCCTCGAGTGCGATCCCGAAATGTGCTTAGCGGGCCTCAGAAATCAAACTATGTCGTGCTCTCCGTTTCCTTCCTCCCCTCGTGTTCCACACCCCCTCACGGAGACATCAGTAGGAGGGCTAGCTAGCAGGTTTGTATGGTGTGTGTGAGAGGGAGAAAAGAGAGACCAAACAAGACGATCCAGACACCATGTCTCATCCTTCATCTTTTCGCATACATCGACCCGCTTTCATTACTGAGGGTGTACGGCCACAATATCTGTTATCCCAACTGTTCTGCTGACAAACCAGGCCTCCAGATCCTTGCTGCAGGGAGGAGTCGCCCGGGCGTGATGGGTCGATCGGTATGGTATAAAAGAAATGGATTCGGTGATGCCCCCGACCTAACGACGTTCCCAGAATCTATAAGAACGTTCGTTAAACCAGGCCTGGCTCAACCCGCCGCCCCTATCCCCACCCGAACTGGGGCCTCCGGAGCCAAAACTTAAGAATTAAAGAGGAAAGGAAAGGGAAGAGTGGAAAAAGAAACAAAGAAAGCCAGGAGCAATTTCTTTCGCGATCACTCTTCCTCCTCATCTAGACACGCAAATCCATCACAGCATCCTGTGAATGGTGTCATGGTCCATCAGGTGAGCAAGCGACTTGGCATCGATCACAGCCTCGCCGTTCTTCTGCGCGGCGGCGGCGGCCGAACCGACAGGCTTGGTGGTACGGTTGTTGAGGAGCTCCGACCACCAAGGGAAGAGAAAGCGCTCGACGATGAGCTTGAACCACGGAGTGAATGCTTCCGCTGGCGATGTCGAAATAGGGGTAGAGGGAGGGAATGCATGAAGAAAATGATCAGCCCGATGGCAACGAGAAGAGAAGTCGACTGGAACCCAGGATCAGGGGAGAGAGAGTGGTAGGGCCGGAAGGAGGAGGAGAAACATATGTGTGCTTTTCTTGCATCAAACACTCGATTCGAATTTCGACTCACGATCAAGTTCAGTCATCAAGCTCTTAAGCTCTTCTGGAGAGACCCATTTGTGGTCGCAGATTTCGTTCGGGTTGGGTTTCAGAGTGACGGAAGCGGTGATGAAGAGAATGTAGTCGACTTCGTCGAAGTGGAAAATTTTCCAAAAAAAAAGGAAAGGATATCCATCACGGATACAGGGGTCAGCATGTACGAACGAGGAGGCAGTAGGCCCTGACTTTCGAGTTGAAAGCGGATATGGGCAAACTTTTCTGGTAAAGGCAAAGACTCACTCTCGTGTTCACCCCAGATCGAGTTGGCAGGTGCAAGGTAGTGGATCCTGGTCAGGTATTGGAACTCGTCCACTGGGACCTGATCAGCAGGGATTCCAAGCTCGTGCTCGAGCTTCCTTTGGGCAGCTCTTCTGACACCTGTGGTTTTTTGATTTGGAAGGAAATGATTTCAGAGAGGAAGAATGGGTCAACATGAGATCTTGGTAGGCTCCGGTGCCCAGCCGGCGCTTTATCCATGGGGCTGAAAAAGGTCTTCAATACCATGTTGGCGGAATCGTCCATCGTGAGAGTCGCAAGGGGGTACGAACCGATCTGTTCAGCCTCCTCGAGCTCCCCCTTGATGGCAAGAGGGTGGGAGCAGCACGTGTTTGTCCACATGTTCGGGAAGGTGATCTTCTCGAGAGCCCTCCGCTGCAGCAAGAGTTTCCCAGAGATAGGGTCGAAAAGAAAGACGGAGAAGGCTCGGTGGAGGAGCCCTTGGTTGATGTTGGTCATCAAGTGACCTGGCGAGAAGAAGAGAGGTCGTTCGTGATTGTGGAAAGCGGGAGAAGGTGAGAGGAGGGCGAAGGGTCAACCTCTTACCACGGGGCGAGATGGTAGATCGGGTGAGACTCACATTCCTTCTTGCTTCCGTCCCTGAGATATCTGTCTTCGCGGTCGAGGACGATGCACCTCTCCTCCATGAGCCTGATCTGCTCCTCGTCGTGACCTGCCAGGCTGGAATCGAGGCTGATCGAACCCACTGGCTGCCGAGTCTCACCATTGGATGATGCTGTGGTTGCGGTGGTTGATGAGGTGGTCGTTGTCACCGACATGGTTGATACCAGTTCTTGTGGGGATGGGAACTGGGGATGGTGTTGATAAGGGGAGAGGGGATTTTCCGGAATCGAAGTGTCGCTCTTCAAAGAAAGGACCAGCAAGGTGCAGAGGGTCAAGCAGGTAATCGGTTCCAGTCAGGAGGATATGAGTGGGGAACGGGGAAAGGAGTCTGAGTGATTCGTTTGGGGCTTCGGTGGGGCTGAATCCTGGAAGGTTCTGTTCGACGAAGTTGGACGATTTTGAAGTTGTGTTGGTCGGGGGTAGATCACTTGTAGAAATAGTAGGACCCATGTTCGAACACTAACGGATGATCTATTGTCCTTGCAGAAGAAGTAGAATCGGGTATGAAAGTCATGTTCTGATTAGCAACTTGCTCGTCGGATTTCCTTCCGTATTCGCTCAATCATCACGTGAGGCTTCGAGCGGCAAGGACCGCATGCCTTTCCAGCTGGTCATCCCAGCTCACCCTTTCCATCCCACAACAAGCCATTGGCACACCGAACCCGGACAGCATCTACAAAAAAGGTTGATCAAAAGAACGATCGTGACTGCAAAGCGTATTTCGATTTCTTGGGAGGGTGATTACCAAATCTGGGCAAGGTGGTGGACTTCCAGCTCCACAGAGTGGCTCAAATACAACCTGCAAGCAAGGGCGAGTCCTGCATCTAAAAGCTGCCATCGGACAACCCTGTGTTGACCGGAAGAAGATTACGAAGTTGTTCGAAGGGAAGATGCAGAAATCCCAAAACCAGAGATGAGGGAAAACATGTAAAGCAAAGGTTGACGGGAATGGAGGAAAAAAACGAAAGCCGTTGCGACAGAGCAAAGAAGGCGGAAAACGGATAGACCAGAACGGAAGCTGGTCAGTATTAGAGAAATGGAGACAGTCATTCGCGCACTAAATGCATCGCTAGCGAGACACTCTCGTTCAACTCACCGTAGGGATCGCTATCCTCTCCGTCCTCATCACTGCTGTTGCCGCCACCGAACCCATTGTAGATCTCGTCCTCGTCGTCTGGCAACTCCTGTTCGGGGTAGTCGTTTCTGTAGAATCCCTCGTCGTTGCTATCCTCATCTTCTCCCTCATCGTAGCTCTCAGCTCCGTCGTCGTCCGCCTCTAGCGCATCTTCGTCATCGCTCTCCTGTAGTCCGGACAGCTGGGCGACCACACCTGGGATCCCTAGCGTTGTCGAGAGGCTGTAAGGATCGACCGGCGGTAGCTCAGCTGGAACGCTCGCTCCACCTTGGACCTGGGGTAAGGTCATCGATGATGAAAGCCCTTTTCCCCCGTGCCCTGCTACGGCAGCGGGCTGCAGGCCACTATCACTAGCGCCGACCCCTGCCGGCCCAGTTCTCGATGGGAGCATGTCACGGTAGTAGACATCGTACACATACTCATCCTCTGAGTCTTCGTCGTCCTCGGAATGGCCCTCGCTGCTGCTGCTGCTGATAGGCTCCTTCGTGGCTGCAGCAGGCATACCCTCCCTTTTCTCCATCTTCTTCTTACCAGACACGATATCATCCAGGTCAGAGGGGGGTGGTAGGTTGGAGAGCTTGAGGTATTCACCTAGCATCTCGGCGAACCTCGCGTCCACCCCGTCAGCTTCCGTTCCCTTCCTCACATCGGACGTTTGGTCTGCCCCTCTCTTCCTCCTCCTCGACAACACCTTGCTTGGATCAATCTTGCGCCGGTCGGACGATTCAGCGACGGCGTCAATGATCTTTCCAAACACTGCTTCCGCGCTCTTCTGTTTTGCGCTCTTGATCTCAGGAGGTCCAAGCCTGGATCCCACGGATCCTAGCGAGCTCCTATTCTTCGCCGAACCGGCATGACTCCTGAGCTTTCTTCTAAGACTGCCTGTGGAGCCAGAGTGTCTGAGCCTATTAATCTCTCCACCACTCTTTTGTACAACCCTAAATCGAGTTGAGATGGGCGATGCCAGGCCAGGGATCTTAGATCTCTCCTTCTCCCGGTCAATGATCTCACTGGCGTTGGCCCGGAGTCTCGCTGCTGCCAAGGCTAGGGACGGTGCTGCGGAGGGAGGAAGTGGGGACGAGCTCCCTTCTCTGGAAGACCTTTGCGAGACGGAGCTTTCCCTGCTGACAAGTCCAAGGGATCTCCCAGCCGGAGCGCTGATCGTACCTGTCGCCTGAGATGGTGAAACGGAACCACTCGCTGTGGGCGAAGGAGAAGATGATCCGCGGAGAGCACTATGCCCACCTCTGTTCAGAAGGCTCAAGGCAGTAATTCGCCGATGCAACTGCTTGGCAGCCGAAGGGTCTTTGAAGGATTTCAAGGGTACAGTCTCGGCCAGACGAAACACGCCTGGGATTGAGGAAAGAGGAGGTCAAGCCAAGCACCACTGAGTGAGCCAAACGATTCTAGCCAGAAAGAATGCCAAGAACAGAGGTAAAAGCCCAAGACTGAATGCGAGAAGTACGCACTCCCCACCACCCCTCTCGCTCCCTTTGTCGTCTCTCACCTCTGGATCCTGCAGGTGATCTGTCGGCTCCCTCTCGGCTTTGATCATGATCCTGATCAGGTTCCCCTGAAGCCTTGGACTTCGATTCACCCCCCGCATTGGTGTTGGATCCGATGGCACTGGTTCTCCTCTTGGCCCGGTCAGCTTGTTCGATAACGAGGGCATCCACGGGTTCCTCTCCCCTCTTCCTCTTGATCCTGAGGATCATTTGGATGCCACCACTCTCATCCTGTCTGATCTCGGTCGAGGTCGAGCCCGAGTTCGATCTAGTGGAAGAGGACTGGCTGTGGAAGGAGGATTTGAGGTGGGATGATGAAGATTGGCGGATGCCGAAGGAGGAGGTTGAGGAGGATGCCGAGATGGTATTCGTGCTCACTCCATTGCTTGAATTGCCTGTGGAGTTCAGCCCCGGTCTGGAAGGCGCACGAATCAGTCTGCTTGGGGGCTGCGACATGGTTTCGCAGAGTAGTCTCAACCTGTTCTCAAAGTCGATGAAGGCTGGAGGATTTCTTTTCTTTTTTTTAAAATCTTTTGTCTCCCCCACCCTTTCCTTGCCTTTCTACCTTTCCCCCCACTATCCGAAATCGTGGACGTTGATGTACGGGATTTCTTCGAAAGAATCACAGGCGTATGTGATGGACGATCCAGGCCAATCGTGAATGTACAGTATGCATGGACCGAGAAAGGTACGCGGAGTCGCTGACGTCGAGCTTTTCCTTGTTTTTCTTCGGTTCGGATCCTGATGTGGTCGATCAAGTATGGTTGAAGGTGAGCAAGATGGGACTGGTGGACTCGTGACTGGTGGTTTTCGGATGCGGAACCTTCTCTCTTTCTCTCGCCCCCTCTCCCTCAACCTCTCATCTTTCATCTGCTGTTACGTTCACGCGACCCTGGAAGGAGTCAATGATAACAGTGACCCAATGTGATTTATATTAATAGTTGGGATTACACCTCGATGATCGAGTTTCGATCGGAACCCGATCCAAAAGGTGAGCCCGATCAGACGACTCCAACCCAACCATTCGAACCATATATTGACTGTTCTCGAAAGCTTAATTCCAAAGCGTTAAAAACCCGCACGTCCCTTCTTTCCTTTTTTTGGGAGTATGAGATCTTGCAGTAGGCAAGGAAAGAGACACAAGCCAAGGAGGAGACAAAGGTTTATTACCACGGAATCCAAAGGGGAGAGTTACCAACCATTTTGTTGGATCCTCTTTCTATTTGCGATAGATCCGTTGAGATAGCTAAAGACGTGGGTTAGCGATTTCTTCCATCCCTGTTCGTCCGCTCCTGCACTTGCCCCCCCCCCCCCCCCCCCCCCCCCCCCCCCCCCCCCCCCTTCTCCTTTCACCATCACCACGAAACACCTCCTATCCATACCCTTTGACTAGTCAACGCACTTTGTCTATTCAGCCTCCCCATTCCACCCCAGTATCCCCAAGAACATCAACTCAAAATGCCACGCACTTTCTTCGTCGGAGGTAACTGGAAGATGAACGGTTCCATCCAGACCAGCAAGGAGCTTGTCGGGAACCTCAACAAGGCTCAGCTTGACCCAAAGACCGGTAAGTTTGGATAGGGAGGGGAGGGGAGGGACAACCATCTCTCTCATGCGCCTCCTGTCGAGTCTCTCTGGCTGACCTACTTTCTCATTTGCAAATCATCACCACCCTTCTCCCACGATCACCTTGCTCCGGATCCCCTTTCATTTTTTTTTGTCTCCTCTGCTTTCTTCTACTTCATTTGCTTTTGTTTTCCGAACTTCTGCTGTCGTCATCTTCGACGTACTTCCACAGAGGTCGTCATAGCCCCGCCAGCCCTTCACCTCCTCTTGGTCAAGGAGCTTGTCGAGTCGGCCCAGGTCAAGGTCAGCGCTCAGAACGCCTACCACAAGGCCTCCGGTGCCTTCACCGGAGAGATCTCTGTCTCGCAGCTCAAGGACGCCCAGGTCCCATGGGTCATCATCGGCCACTCCGAGAGGAGGACCCTCTTTGGTGAGGCCGACAGCAACGTCGCTGAGAAGACCAAGGCAGCCCTTGCCGAAGACCTCGGCGTCATCCTCTGCGTCGGTGAGACGCTCGAGGAGAGAGAGAAGAACGAGACCGTCAACGTCGTCGTCAGGCAACTTGATGCCGTCGCCGCCGAGGTCAAGGACTGGACGTGAGTTTGATACTCCACTCGTGCCAGCCGAACGCAGAGGGCCCTGTAGGCAGCTGTTGGTTTTCCCACTAGGCGCAGTCCAACATTGTCACTGACCTCGAAACTTTTGGCGAATGCCTCCTCCTTGGAATCCCGCAGCAAGATTGTCGTCGCCTATGAACCAGTCTGGGCCATCGGTACCGGAAAGGTAGCCACAGCCGAGCAGGTAAGTCACAATTCAAGCTTTCCCAAATAGATCCTGCGATGTCTCGATTCGTCTCATCGACGCATACAGTGCGTCGTTGCTGAACCTCCCTCGATGTCATTCGATTCTCGGAAACCGACAGGCTCAGGAAGTCCACGCCGCCATCCGCAAGTGGGCCACCGACAAACTTGGAAGCCAGGTTGCCGACGACCTCAGAATCATCTACGGAGGCTCGGTCGCCGCCAAGAACTGCAAGGAGCTTGGTAAGTTTTGTTGTCTACATCCACTGTAGTGCTGTGTCAGGTGGAGCCACACTGATATACGTCCTTGTTTCCTTGAAATCCGCTTCAACCTGCGACTCTTGCCACCCGAATTCGTGTGCTTCTCTTGATTTCCTCCTCTCGCCATCTGGCAACTCGCCTTGGCTCCTGCCCCATCATAACAGCTGGTCAGCCGGACATTGACGGCTTCCTCGTTGGAGGAGCCTCTCTGAAGCCAGAGTTTGTCGACATTGTCAACGCTCGCCTCTAATCATTGTGAACGCTTTCCTCGTTCGCTCGTCAACACTTCCACTCCTGAGCCTTCCCTTTTCTCTAGACCATGTAAACCTGACGATACAGAGCATATGAACGAATGAATGACTGGAGAGGAGTGTGGTATCCATCCCAAGCAGCTCGCGGGAATGTGTGTTGTGCCTCCAAGGTTGAAGGAATATTCTTGGTTGTTTCTCGCACGCTTGTCTCTTTTCCCATTTCGAATGGAATCGAGCATGTTAACGCGATTTACAGGACCTGTGAGGTTGCAGGACCGGGAGCTAGCTCGGGCCAGGGTCAAGAAGAAATGAAGGCAGGAAAGGTGACTGACCGTGCGTGGAAAAAAAAAGAAAAGAAAAAAAGAAAAAAAGAAAAGCAGAGAGTCACAGTTAGAGTAAGAGAGAAGGTGGAGTCACATAGTTGCGATTTGTAATAGGAAGATGATCATCCAAAGAATCGAATTCAAAAAAATCCGGATAACGGACCAGCCTCCCTCACTTCCGTGGTTGTCTAACAACAAAGAAACCATCAACATGAGCAGGCTTTCCCTCCCCATCTCACCTCGGCGACTACTCTGACCAGGCAGGCAGCATCCAAGGAAGGAGATAGCAAACCGAAGCGGTTTGACTGGGGATATCTCTTCTCTCTCATCGCGAATGACCGATTCCTGATCGATTTCCATCATGCCGCATTCTCACCACTCGCATTCGGGTCAGTTTTGCTCTCACGCTAAGGATACTCTCTCCGAGGTCCTCTCCAGGGCGCACTCGCTCGGGTTCACCCACTTCCACCTTTCCGAGCACGTCCCCAGGCACAGCTTGATTCACCTCTACCCGGAGGAGATCGAGGCAGGAAAGACGCCTGAGGACCTCGAAGCCACCTTTTCCGACTACCTGACCCACGCGAGGCAGCTCCAATCCTCGTACATGGGCAAGATGGAGGTCCTGGTTGGTTGCGAGTCGGAAAACATCAAGGGGGATAGGAGCATCGACGAGCTTCTGCGGATCCTTTCGGATCATCAGGTCCGAGGCGGTGATCCTCTGCCCACCTCGAATGCTTCCCTCCCCTCGTCATCGCAACACCCTTCGGTGGCGGGCCTTGGGGTGGTCGACTACGTCGTGGGTTCGGTCCACCACTCCAACTCGATCCCCATCGACTTTGACCCCCCCACCTTTCAGAAAGCCTTGGATTCCTTCCAAGCCGAAGCTCCAGCAGCTGCCGGAGGGAATCAGGATGGGGATATGTCGCTCTCCTCGTACGATAGGCTCATGATCGACTACTTCGACTCCCAGTACGACACCATGAAGAGACTGAGACCGGAAGTGATCGGTCATTTCGATCTTTGCAGGCTTTACTTTCCTAGCAAGCGGCTAGAGCTTTCGAGAAAGGAGGCCATCAGCCAAGGCGGTGGCGACGGCGGCGATCAAGAGGAAGATGATCCAATCTGGAGTAGGGTGAGGAGGAACGTCGAGTACGCGGCGAGCTATGGAGCCCTGTTCGAATGCAATGCGGCTTCGTTCAGAAAAGGATGGAGCTCGGCATACCCTGGCAAGGAGGTCCTCGAGGTAAGCTGACCTTTTCTCTCTCATCGCTGCACCCATTCCAACATCTTAGAGTCTCCCTGGCCTTGGATCTAATTTCATCCCCTTTGTTTCGATCACTTCGCGGTGTTCTTCTCCAAAACCTCTCCCACCATCACACGCGTCATCCTTTGACGGGCTCGTTCCTCTTGGCAGCTCATCAAGGCGGTGAGGGGGAGACTGTGCCTGTCGGATGACTCTCACGGGGTCCAGGCGGTTGCTCTCAACTACCACAAGCTCCGACCCTACCTGCGAGAGTCGGGCGTCGAGGAGATATGGTACCTGGAGAGGGATGACGAGAGGCGAGCGATCGACATTGAGGCAGAGGAAGCTTTGAGATTGGAGAGGATCAGGAGCGAGGCGCCGGGTACTGGAGCCCCGACAAGGTTTCCTAGGGGAACCAAGGCGATCAGGATGGGAAGAGAGTGGATGGAGCACGCCTTCTGGGATCGCTACGAGGCTATCGTCGGTGTCTGAGCCAAGCCTCCCCTGAATGTGACTGGACATTTGGATTCGACTCGCTCTGGCTGACGACCAGGTCTGTTGGACGAAAAGACTCTGACTGTTCTTCGAATCCGAAGCGCTCGATTCACTTTCAATTTGCATATCGATCAAGTGAAAACCAGGGAAGAAGTGATGTCAGCGGAGGCTCATCGGTCAGATTGAATTGAGACACTCTGACCAAAACCACCCCAGCACTGGTGGATGAAAATTGGGTGCTCTTTTTCTTCTTCTGCTATCTGACGGAAAGAGGATACATTTGTGTGCCGGCTCCAGTCACAGGCGAGGGAGGGAAGTCAGTTCGGGGCTGTGACTGACAACATTCGGTGGCGTCAAACGAATCAAGTTGTGGGACGGCGAGGTCCAAAGGAAGAGAGAGAAAGGTGCTGGGGGGTGAGCGAGCTCTTGCAATGCATTCAACCTTCCCTGCTTCCTTTGGTGAAAGATGGCCGGCGCACGGTTCACAGATTGATAATAATGTGGATTCGCTTTCGTGTGATTCACAATCTTGGGATCGGTTGTGATCTGTGATTCGCTTCGAAAGACGAACCAAACCAAGGCGACTGGGACTCTAAGGAGGCCTTTCTTTCAGGTGCCTACACCAAAGTTTTTGAAGCTTGTTTCTAAACCCAAGCTTTGGGCCCCTCCTCCTCCTCTACAATCACCATTCATTCAACGTCCTCTACACCTCCAGGGCAGGGACGAACCTGGCCATCGAGCTCATCTCAGCAGTCCATCGACCAATCAAGGACCAGAAAGCAACGATCAAAGGGTTCCTTCCTCCACTCCTCACTTTTGCACTCCCTCTTCCTCGAACCATCCTCTCTCACACCCAACTGACCAACACTTTCCATCGTCCCGATACTGCCTCTCATACCCACTCTTGTATGCTGTCTTTCTGATCAAGAACCAACTTCTCTTTAGCTCCTCTCTCTCTCTCTCTCTCTCTCTCTTGGAGGAAGAAAGTAAGGAAGAAAGAAAGAGCCAGGGGAAATGGCTGTCCCTTCGGCATCTCCTTCAAATCATGGCATGCTTACTCCCTCCTCTTCCTACTCCAGCACCTCACCCGCCGATGTCTCCTTGGCAGCTGCTGCCGCTGCCTCCAAGTCGACTCCCAGATCGGCAGCCGCCGCCGCAGCCTGCGCTGTCGCCAGCCTCGCATCCCTTCCGCCTGAGGCCCTCCTGGTCTGCCTCATTCACAATCACCCCGCCGTGGCGTCACGCTGGTCCGAACTGCTGACATCTGCTTTGGAACCCATCATCAAAAAGTTTTCCACGCTCAGGCCAGGCACTCGGCTCCTGATTGCCACCGTCACCTACTCCTCGGTTAGCGCAGAGACCCGCTCCTCCCTCCTTCGTCCCGAGTCGGCCATCGTCGTCGAGCCTTTCGTCCCCGCGCCAAAGTTCCTCGACTGCGCCAGGAAAAAGGATTGGTCGCGAGCATCTGAGACCGTCCTCACTCTCAAAAATCAGTCTTGGGACTGGCTGGACGTGGATTCCCATCTTGATCAGTCCTTGTCCCTCTCCTCATCTTCAAGCCAGGATCGCAAAGCCCTTGTCGTAGAGGGCCTTGTGGCAGCTCTGGAGCTCCTCGAGACACATCAGGGAGGAGCGACGACAGCCGATACGGTTCGAGAATCTGTCGACAACCCTCTCCTTCCCGCCACGCCATCCGTTCTGGCAAAGCACATTCTTCACATCTCTACCGCAGATTCGATCGGGCCACTGGACTTGGATCTGCGCCCAACCCTGACCTTGCTGAAGCATCACGATGGCTGCTCTCTTCAGGATGTGTGCGCCATGATTGGTAAGGAAAAAGTTTCACTCAGCTCGGTCGGCATCCTCGGTACCGAAAGCAAATTAGACGTCAAGCCGAACGCCTTCGAGACAATCCATGGGCTGATCAGCTCGGCTGGGAGGCTATCCGTGGATGATCCCTCCGCCACCCTAGGATCAGGCTCTAAAGCATTGACTCTACCGCGGGAGTGCAAAATCATGCTATCCGGCTTCACAGAACCCCAATCTGAAGTGCCATCTTCCTCGGCCAAAAAGCGGCCAAGAGGTGCGGACGACGAAACAGAGGCCGATGGGCCGACGTCGGGGAAGCGTGGGAAGACCTCAGGGCCCACAAACCCTCAGCCAGAGGAAGGTCGCGGTGCTGCTCCGCCCACACGTGCTGGCGGCCTTCCAGTCGCTGTCGCGGCAGCGAATCTGCCTGGAGCGCCGCCAGCTGCCACCAACCAGCCTCGTATCAAGCCGGATCAGACCATGATGAACAAGGTCATGTTCCTTCAACAGCAGCAAGCAATCATGTTCAGGTGAGAACCTCTGTTGCGCAAATCAACACACGATGCATGTTTGCGTTCCGAACAAAACCACAGTGCTTGATTGCTTACCCTCACTCGTTGTGGAAAACAGAAATCTTTCGATCGTCGCCAGTCAGGTGCTCAAGAAAAATGAAGGGAACAACGCAGGCGCCAGCAATGCGGCTCCAGGTCTCCAGCGACAGTACTTGGAGCAATTGAGAAACCAGCGTCAGTTTCATGGTCTGATGAAGCGCCTCTTCTTCGTTTGGAGTAAATGCATGGATAGAAAAGCTGATGTTCTCGCCACCTGTCCTGCTCATGCGGGATTTCCACCTTTGCCACAGTCATTGCCCAACAGCAAGCTCTCAAGCTTCAGATTCAACAGGTTGTCTCGGGCGCCGGTCCGGTACCGAATTTCAATATGAACCTTCAGTCCCTCGTCAATATCGACAAAGAAGCGAAGGAGATGGGAGTAAACCTTGGCGGCCCCAGCGGTTTTCAGCAGGGTGTTCAGAAGGCGGCAGCGGCAACCGCTGCTTCTCTAGCCGCGGCAAGCTCGTCAGTGGCAAACGGACAGAGCTCAGCCTCGTCCACCGTCCCTCCCTTTGCCGCTTCGTCCATCTCGGGTGGCCCGGCCAAGGCAGCCGATCTTACTTTGCGTGCGACCTCCATTGGTCCTCAGCCGTCTGTTGCCGGCCAAGGGTCGGTCGGCTCAGCCTCAGCCACTCCGTCGCGGCCGAAACCGTTCTGGCAAGGCTCGATCAGCTGGAGCATCAGCGATCCGGCAACCAAGCAGAAGCGAGACATAGCGACTGTGGTCGTAGCGACAAGTAATGCCAGTGCCGAGCAAAAGCTGTGAGTAGTTGTTCAGGTGGACTTCTCGTTTCCCACACGAACATGCTTCCCCCCCTTTTTTACCCTTTCCCGCTCCGCTCGGCAATCTGACACAAGTCACTTACTCTCCCTTTTCACCGCTCTCCCAGGCTATTGCCTTGGCCCTCGAGATTCCAAATCTCTGCGATCAGTCAGATTTCACCCAAGGACCTTCAGACGTACGCAGCGAATCAATCGGCTCCCTACGTTCTCTTCGGTGTCGCAAACGGCCCTGAAGATGGAGCTGACCGCAATCTAGCTATGTACAGAAACCTTGCCGGAAGCCTGGAGGCCAAGAAGAGTTGCGCTTTCATCAGGCATGGAGCACCCGGATGCGGAATCGTCTTGCTCGGGATCCAAGCGGCTTCGTCCTCCGAAAAGGTGGCTGGGAGTGCTGCTGCTTCCCCTCTCAAGCTGATCGGGATCGTTTTCAGGGAGCCGATCCCATTCGCAAAGCTCGGTTCGGCCCAAGCTGCGTTAGCGCCTCAAGCCACTCTCGCGGCCGCGGCCGCTGCTACTTCAGCTCCACCCAAAGCGTCTTCCGAGGAGAGCAAGTCGGCAGTGGCACCAGTAGTACCAACAACCGCGGCATCTGGACTGTTGCCAGCTCAATCCAAAGCTCTACCCGTCGGTGTCTCTGGCAACATGCAGCAGCCCTTGCAGAATTTCCTCCAGGCCGCCAACTTTACGCCTGCCCCCATGACAAGCTTGAGCATGTCCAACCCGATGAACGCTTCATCGGTCCTAGCGTTCCAGCAGCAGCTGCAACAGCAGCAGCAGAATCTGGCTGTCACGTCGGCGCCTGTCCAGAACGAAGTCTTGTCATCGCAGCTACAGCAGCTCTGGAGCACACTCCATGCCCAGAATCAAAAGCCTGGAGCCGTAGGTCAACCCTCTCTACCGTTCAACAACGCTCTGCTCAATCAGCTCCAGATGGCGGCGGCAGCAGGCGCAGCTGGCGGCGGTGGCGCTGGAGGGATCAGCCAACCCATGGCCTCAAATTCTGTCCCGAACCACACTCCCTTACTAGCGCCACAACAGCAAGGAGGAGGGGTCGTCCAACCCTCCGGTCAGCCAGTGGCGCCCCTCGGCAACAACTTCGCTGCCGCGGGTTTGAACATGACCAATCTCGCTCAAATGCTCGGGTTGGGAAACAACAACAACTCGATCCCCGCCGCCCCCCAGCAGCAGCAGCAGCAACCACCCCTCAACCTCTCCAACAACGCTTTCACGATGCCACAGCCCCAAGCTTCTGCGCCATTCAACACGGCCAACTTTATCAACCAGCTTCAGGCTAACTTGCAGCCTCAGAACCCAGGGCAGCAGCAGCAACCTAGTCTGACCATGGAGCAACTCAAGTCGATGGGATTCATCCAGTAGTGGGAGGGTTGGGCAAGTTTGATGGGAGAGATTTATCATCTCGACATCATCTTCTATTGCCCCCCCCCCAAAAAAAAAAAAACCTCTTCTCACCCTTCCCTTTCTTTTCAACATCGCAGCTGCACGGATCTGCTGATGATTCTACGAATTTCCGTGTTAAAGTGTCTATAGTGCATGCGGTGCTTTTGTATCATACAAGAATCCCTTCCTCCCCCCCCACCTCTTCGCGTCATGGGATTGTTTCCATCGTCTTCCGTCGTTTCCCAGAAGTTCTTCCGCATGAAGTCATGAGGGGTGTGAACCATGATCTTCTGTTCCCACGTTCACCCAGCGGTGGGCTGTGGAAACCCTTCCCCCCCCCCCCCCCCCCCCCCCCCCCCCCCCCCCCCCCCCCCCCCCCCCCCCCCCCATGGAATGTTAACCCTTCCCCCCCCCCCCCCCCCCCCCCCCCCCCCCCCCCCCCCCCCCCCCCCCCCCCCCCCCCCCCTCAAACCGTGAGGATGACCGTGTCGCTAGCGGCTTTTTTGAGACGGTTCATTACGGCCAAACCGACTCCAGAGTCGTCCATAGCCTCAACGAGGATCAGATCACAACCTTGCGCGTCGATCTCGGAGTCGGAACCATCAGGGTGGAGAAGGGGACCCTCGTCCAAGGTCCTCAGACCGTCGAAAAGTCTCCTTGCGTAGAGTTCCGGTTGATGCTTGGTACCCAAGGAGAAAGGGTGGATCTCCACCTCTTCCTCCATCAGTGAGGTGGATTTGATGTTCTCCTCTTGCTTCCCTTTGGGAAGCGAGAGGTGAAAAGGTTGGCGTAGGAGTGGGTTTTGTTTTCGATCTGTCCCGACCGAATCTGGATCGGTACGAGGGGAGGAGGATGAAGCCGGACGTGGTTGACGTTCGGAGAGGACCAAGTTTTCGATCGAAGAACCGTCCAACCTCATCAGTCCTACCTTCAACCTTTCGGATCCGATGGTGAGGTTGGATTTCTGGATCTGGGATAGGATGACCGAGGAAAGGTTCTCGAACGAATTCCTGGACCGCTGCTGGTGTTTCCCGTCCTTGGGGATTCCTTCCGGCATTCTCACCTCCTCTCCTCCAGGGATCGACGGATCCGCTTGGATCAGGTCCGAGGGGACTAGGATGGCCACTCTAGCGCTGGGTGAGTAGTGCTTGTACTTCATCCCTGGCGTGGTGGGGTTTTCCTCTTGCTCCTGACTCCTTTTCATGTCCTTCCCGTACACTCTTACCGTCACAGCTCCTTCCATCCCCTCCCCCTCCTCCTTCTTCAAAAGCCCTTTGGATCCCAAGGCTTGAACGATCTGTTCGACCGTGACTCCACCTGGACGGAGGACCCTGATCTCCGAAGGTTGGGTGAAACCGTCCACGACAGTGCTCTCCAGTCCGACTTGGCACGGACCTCCGTCGAGGATGTATTTCAGTCTTCCCTTTCCCTTTCCACCTCCCACTTTGTTCGTAGTCGTCGTCTCCCGCGTCGCGTCGACGTCCAACTCACCACCAAGGTCCCTCATGACGTGGCGAGCCGAGGTTGGGGAAGGTCTACCAGAAGCATTGGCCGAAGGGGCTGCCAAAGGGAGTCCGGTCAGAGAGATCAGAGCCCTAGCTAGAGGATGACTGGGTTGTCTGACGGCCACCGTAGGTTGACCACAGGTGACCACCTCCGGTACGACTGGAGCCTCCTGCCGCTCATCCGTTCTTCTGGCCACCGGGAAAAGTAAGGTCAAGGCTCCAGGCCAAAAGGTCTGCATGAGTGCTTCGTAGGATGGAGGAATGGAGTAGGATGGTGGGAGGAGGGAGAGTAGCATGGAACGATCGCTGACGTGGACGATGAGAGGGTTGTCGGCCGGCCTTCGTTTGGCAGCGTAGATCTTTCGTACGGCTTGCGGGTCGAGGGCGGAGGCTCCTAGTCCGTAGACGGTCTCGGTGGGGAAGGCTACCAGACCACCTTGTCTCAGGTGGTCGGAGGCGATCTGAAGGCTGGCCAGGGTGGAGGAGGGGGAGACGATCGGTGTCGGGGTTGAAGAGGAGGAAGAGGAAGGAAAGCTGATCGAGGTGGAGGGGTGACAAGGTAGGATCTCAGTCTCGAAGGTTTGATCGGGGTAACCGAGGTTTTGGTTGGGGGAGGAGGACATTTTGGCCGACAGGTTTCGGAGGGGGAAGACGAGGGGTGGCTTTGGAGATGATGCTGCACGAAAGGGAGGAAAAGGTGTGGGGACGGTGCGATTGCGGAAGAGGAGCCTTGGGAGTGAGGCCATGCGGCGAGTTCCTCCTTCTTCCTTGTCCTTGATGCCCTTCGACTCCCCAAGCGGTGAACTGAGAATAGGACGGTGCTCCCGGCGAAACGAGGAGAGATTCGAAGAGGGAAGGGGAGAGAGCGGGAAGACGTTGGGTTGATTCTAGACGAGATTGAGGAAGGTGAGGGAGTGAGAGGTGGATTGGAAGAAGGAAGGACCGGATGACATGAACCCTCAACTCTACCTCTGACTCGGCTTCTCGTCTTGGGTTTTCTTCTTCTTCTTCTTCTTCTTCCTCCCCTTCCCCTACCGAAGATTTTGATTTTTTTTTGACTTTTTTTTTTTTTTTTTGAATGCCGACTTCGATCACTCTGACGCTTAACGCCACGCGTGTTTTTGGATTGCCGCTGGAGGAGACAGAGGCAGAGGCGGAGAGAGGCACAGAGGCACAAAGGCAACGAGGCAACGGGCAGAGGCCGCCGCTCCGTTCGACTCCAACGGGCTGCATTCCCGTTAAAACAAGCTCTCAAGGTCGTTGGGAAAGGATCAAGATCGCCCATCACCCACGGGTACACACTGGCGCAAGTATGCATGCCATACATGCAGCATGTCCATCTGCGCACGCGAAATGCTAACACACAAAAAGAGAGACGATTGTTCTACCCAGTCCAGACAGAGTGAAAGACGTAGTAGGGGCAGATCGTCACTCGGACGGTGAGAGTGGGAGGGGAAAGAGAAGCATTCATTCAACCAAGTCAGGTGGATGGGACTGGACTGCTTGCGACCAACCTCAGGATCGTGGGGGGTGAGAGGAGAGGGAGAGGAGAGACGAGAGGGAGAGCAGGGAAAGCAGGGAGAGCAGGGAGAGGAGAGAAAGACGCACACAGAAAGAGAAAGCAAGTCTCTCAAGGTTGGATTCGACGAACGGGATGGAGGATGGAGAGGATCAAAGGAGGCCTCGCTTCCCCTCCCCCCCCCCCAACCTCGAGGAATGCTACACACACGGCCACTCGATACCGAAGCAAACAAACGATCAATCTATCAATCGATCCATCACCGAGCCCAAACCCATCCATGCCCATGCCCAACCCACCAACCTGCCTTGCCAAGCCAAGCCTTTGACTGGCTTCATTCATGAGGATCATCTCTGGCAAGACCCTTTCTCACACCTGGCCAGCCGAAATCAAATTTCCCTCCTTAGTTCCATTCGCCCGACGATCCAGACTCGGTTCCCAATCATCAATCAATCGCCCTTCTCCCATCCCCCTCCTCACCTCCTTCTTGTCCGAGTCGGTCCATCACCGCTCCAGTGCAGTCCAGGTGACGACCAGATACCAACCACACCGGTCCGGAGCGACATCACGTTCCCCCGCATGTAACCATCGATATCATACCAGGCAAACATAGCATACAACAGATGTGGCCTACCACAAAAAAAAAAAAAAAAAAAAAATGCGCACCCCGCGAGGAACCACGAACCATCCTTCCACCTCGCATCGACCCTCTCACCCTCTTTCCTCCCTAATTCGATTAAGAAATCAAGCAAACCATCTAAGCGAAGAGAAGAACGAGTCTATCAGTAATGAGGTGGCTTTTTTAGGCTCTTTGGGTCGGGTTGTCAGGCCGAGCCCCCTCCCCCGTCCGTCGGGTGGCAGAGCCCGACGCTTGAACAAAGTTGACCCTCGTCCCGACATCATCTTACCCCTTCCATCGTCACCCTCCCCCCCTACCCTTCTCTTCCTTTCTTCGCCAGAACAATCTTGAACAGGCCCCTCCGCCGCGTTTCCCGCCTCTCCCCTACTCAGTAACCAAAAATCTTGATCAGGATTTTAGTGCCTGCAAATCCTTCAGAACACTTTGCAGGACATTTCATCTGGCAACATCCGCCGGTTTCCACTTTCCCAAGCCACCAGCCGCACTTTTCAACCCCTCCTTCCCCTGTATGCTTGCCATGATGGCTACTCGCACGCCTTTCTGCCCCTTGTGCCCCTCGAGAGGCAACTCCATAAAAGAAAACCTGCGATGCGTTACAACCCATGTCTGCCCCATCCTGAGACCATCCCTCCCCCTCCTCATATTTTCTCCGACGAGTCAAGGTTATATCCTCCTTTCCGCTCGTTTCCTTTTTCATCTTGATTTCTCCTTCATTCTCCTTTTTTTTGACATTCCCATCCCGATTCTCACGGTCCTAACCCCCCTTCTCTTTCTCAGCCTGCCTCGCGCCGAGCCATGGCAATCAGATCGTCCCTCTCCCTTCTGGGGGCTTACCTCCTGCTCGGCCTCACGGTCACCTCAAAGTTGACGGCGACTGCCAAGCATGACCAGATCCATCAACACCGCAGGAGTCAAAGGCATTTTTCTCACCACGAACCGAATCACAACCACCAAGGCCACTTCTTCTCGGGGCCCAACCCGAGCCAGTCCAGGTCGGACGATACCCCACCATCGCTTTCCTCCCGCCAAGTGGATGAAGATGGATCCGACTTTCCCTTTTCGGGGGACGAGGGTGACTTAACAAGATACGTCGTGCCCTTCGTCGGAACCGAGCAGAACTCCAACCCGGGAAACGTCTTTGTCGGAGGGTCCGTCCCCTTCGGAATGGCCAAGGTCGGCCTCAACGTCGAGGGATACGCTCCGGCCGGATACGTCTACCCTTCCAACCAGAAGACGAGGGGCGTCTCCCCCCTCCACGATTCCGGCACGGGCTCGAGCGATGGATCGTACGGCAACTTTTGCGTCATGCCCGTCGTTTGCGTGAGTATCCCCCTCACCCCCGAAGTGGTTTCATTGAGATGCTCCACTTTGCGCCCGTTTCCAATGAGCTCTCTCGCCCTCTCACAGATGCTCGGCTTCACTGACTCGATCCCAACACTGGCCTCCTTTCTAATCCCTTTGCTTCGCCGACCCCGGACACGCAAAAAATGCGACGCATGTTTGCGTCACCATTTAGTCGAACGATGATGTAGACCTTTGCCCAACGCTCCTCGAGCCCAGGGAAAGATTCAGGAAGAACGGGAGCGACGTCGCCTCGCCAGGATTCTTCAAGACCGAGCTCGAGAACGGGATCAAGATCGAGCTGACGTCGACCAGGAGGTCGACGTTGGAAAAGTACACGTTCCCAAACTCCCTCCTCGCTTCCCAGAAGTCAAAGCAGCCCCACCTGGTACTGGATTGGACCAACGACTCACCGGGGACCTTTCACGACGGGAGCATGGAGATCGATTGGCAGAGGGGAAGGCTCATGATGAACGGGAGCTGGCTCAGCAGTTTTGGACCGTACGAGTTCAGGTACCAGGCTTATCAATGCGTCGACCTGTTGGCTGCCGATGGACAGGCTCTGGGGAACAAAGCCGTCTTTGGAGGAGATAGGTTCGGGATGGACGTCAAGGATCCATCGGTGACAAGTTGGCAGAGGGTCAAGTCCTTCCTCAGCCAACCTATCCAGGCAGGTGCGGTTGTGGGATTCACCTCACCGCTCAAGAGCCTCTCCTCCTCCTCCTCCTCCTCTTTGACAAAGCGAGAGAAGACGATCATGATCAGAAGGGGCGTCTCCTTCAAGAGCGCCGAAAATGCCTGTCGCAACATGGAGCAAGAGATCCCAGAGGTGGATTTCGACAAGGTGGTCAAGCGTTCTAAGGCCGAATGGAACGGGAAGCTCTCGAGGATCGTCCTGGATCGATCGACCAACGAGCAGGTCAAGAAACTCTTCTACACCAGCTTTTACAGAACCTTTCTCAGTCCCGTGAGTTGTTTCCACTGACCCCGTTCCTCACAGTCTAACGCCCTACTTCTCCTGCTTTCTCACACTCCTCCCATGTCTTTCTCCACCTGGATTTGGAACTTTCAGAACAATGCGACCGACGACGGTCCTTTCGACACTCTGTACCCTTACTTTGATGGCCTCTACTGCTCCTGGGATACCTGTAAGTGGCAGGATTCCCGTGCCTCGACGATTCTCAGCCTGATGGCAGAACCGCCTTTTTCTCTGAGCTCTACCAAAAAAACTCAAAAAAAAAAAAAAAAAAACCCCCCATTAAACCCTTCGCTCATCTCTCTCCCTCCGCTTGCCCTCCCGCACGCCTCCAGTCCGAACTCTCTTCCCATTCATGTCTCTGACATCTCCTCGAGACTACGCCGACATCGTCCAGAACTATATCGACGGCTACCGTAAGGACGGCTGGCTTCCAGAGTGCAGGGCCAACCAGGCCAAAGGTTTCATCCAAGGCGGCAACAACGGCGTCCCCATCCTGGCTGACTTTGCGGTTAAGTACAGCAAGGTCGCCGGAGAGCTGGGGGTCGACATGGAGGAGCTCTACCGGGCCTTGACCCATGACATCGATGTACCTTCCCCCAACTGGGAGTACGAGGGTAGGCAGGCTGTGCCTTTCCAGAGTGAGTTGAGTGGTGCTGTCTGTGGGCAAGAGGGTGGATGGGTGTGCTTTGCTTCTTTTTTTCCTTGAGGAGTTCCCGAATCGAACCTGAGTAGGATCTTTTTCTTCTTGTTCCCTTTTTCCTTTTTCCTTTTTTTTCTTTTTTTCTTTTTTTCTTCTGTTGTTTCCCTCTTCCTTTCGCGTCCACCATCGCCTTCTCAGAGTACGGTTACGTCCCCTTCGCATACCTAGACGTCATCTCTGCGGGTCAGCAGACCAGGGAGGCTAGCAGGTCCCTCGAGTACAGCTTTGGAGATTTCACAGCCATGAACGTGGCTCAGACGCTCGGCAAGGAACGTGAGGTGGTGGAGAAGTACAAGAAGTCGGCACTCAACTACGTGCTCAACTTTAACAATAAGACAAAAAGCGACGGCTTCACCAACTTTGTCCAGAAACGTTACGCTAATGGGACCTTCTCCCCCACCGACCCGAAGAGCTGCAGCCCCTTGGACAACGATCCGAACCACGCCTGCAGCTTGCAGCTCGAGAACCAGTTTGGTACGTACGAGTCAAGCTCGTGGGAGTACTCCTTCTACGCCCCGCACGATGGGAAGGGGCTGGTTGAGCTGCTCGGGGGTAAGGAGACGTTCGAGAAGAGACTCGACCACTTTTTCCAGCAGGGTTACTACGCTCCAGGGAACGAACCCAGCTTCGACTGCCCTTCGCTCTACCACCACGTGGGCAAGCCTCACAAGTCGATCGACAGGGTGAGGAAGGTGGTCTCGGACAACTTCAACCTGACGCCAGGCGGAGTACCCGGGAACGATGACAACGCCGCCATGGCCTCGCTCCTCTCCTGGTACCTCCTGGGATTCTACCCCGTCCCCGGTTCCAAGGAGCTCCTGATCCTTTCTCCCTTCTCTCCCTCCTACACGATCAAGAACGAGCTTCTCGGGGACACTAGGGTGAAGGTGAAGGGATTCGATCCCAGCTCGATCGCTCCGATCAAGGAGCTCGGGACCAAGGGGAAGAAGGGTTCGGCAGACGGCAGGATCGCCAAGAGGAACGAAGGGAGGAAGTGGAGCGAAAGGAAGAGGCAAGTCTTCGATCCCAAGGGTGGCTTATCCCATGCCAACGTCAACGAGTCGGAGAGTAAAGGCGGAAAATTCGACGGCGATCATGGTCTCGAAGAGGTCGGCGAGCTGTTGGTAAGCAACGGCGGGGGCGAGGCCCAAGGGGAGGAGGGGAAGAAGGAGAAGAAGGGGAAGAAGAAGAAGGAGAAGGGAACAGGTGAAGATGAAGGCGAGGCTGGGAAGGAAGGGAAAGGAAAGGGTGACCCGCTGCCGAAACCTGAGCAGAGGAGCAGGAAGTACGTCAAGTCGGTGAAGATCGACGGTCGACTTCACCCCTCCATCTGCAGGATCTCGTTCGACGACCTCTTCCCAGGGAAAGCCGGAGAAGAGAGGGAGATCGTCATCGAGGTCACGGACGAGATCGTCGACGGTTGCTCCCCTTTCGGCAAAGGAGTTCCTTCCGGTAACGGTGGTGGTGGTTATGATCGAGAAACTTATCCCGCCTCGCTCAGCGACGGTGGTTTCTCCACCCCTTAGCAACGACTCAGTCCTTGAAGGCACTCTTTCAAGATGCAGGGGATCGGAGCAATACGTACGGATCACTCTCCCCCAATCTCCTTGCTCCCTCTCGCGATTTCTCTTCTTTTTTTTTTTTTTTTTTTTTTTT
>KZ819761.1:45116-61748 GCA_003144235.1 Violaceomyces palustris | reverse complement strand
TTTTTTTTTTGTCATCATTGACATTTGGAGACGGGTTCCAATACTCACCCCCCAACGCTGCCATCATTCTTCCCCTTTCCCACGCTGTCGCCGGTGAGCTCGAGACCGGCATAGTAGCCGGGTTTGAACTGAACGGGACCGAGGTGCCTGAGGACGCCTGTCAGTTCGGTTCCCTCCATCCTGACATGGTCTCCGATCTCGAGCTCGCGGCCCCTCCTCGAGGTGATCGGCTCCATCTGCCTGGCCTTGGAAGCGATGGTGGAGGTGGTGTAGTTTGTGCCGCCGGGTATGGGAGGGACCGGGATGGTCTTCATCGATACGTCCGAGAACCTCTTGGGAGTCTGGAATCGGCTCGGCGTGCTGATCCCACTCGGTCCTCCCCTGTTCACCATCAGGGGTGACTTGGCCCTCGAGACGTCCACGCCCGTCCCCGGCGAGCTCTGTCGGGTCGCTGCGGATGTGGAGGAAGGGGACCCGGCGCTGTCATCCACGCTGGTGTTGTTGGAGGAGCGACGGGTGTGGCTGGTGGTGGTGGGAGAGAGTTGATGGGATTGGACGCGAGAGATGGGGTTGGTTGGCGTCTCTGACCTGGGCTTGAGGCCCGAGAGGGATTTCCTGGCAGCGAGGTTTGATTTAGGTGGGAGGATTGCTGCTGCTGCTGCTGCT
Organism: Violaceomyces palustris; assembly: GCA_003144235.1. NCBI lineage: Eukaryota > Fungi > Basidiomycota > Ustilaginomycetes > Violaceomycetales > Violaceomycetaceae > Violaceomyces > Violaceomyces palustris. The sequence goes on along the minus strand of KZ819761.1, from coordinate 61,082 downwards.
GCGGAGAGCCTTGAGCTCTGGGACGAGGTGGTGGGACTGGCGCTGTCGGATCGGTACCTGGCAGGGTCGTTGTTTGCGATGGCCTCAGCCAGGCTCTGCTTTGCCTGCGTGGCGGGGCTGCTCGGGGAAGGTGGTCCCTGGTTCATGCTTTTGGGGAGGAGAGACTTGCGGGCTACGCTGGAAGGTGCCGGGAGGGATGATCGGAAATTGATCCTCGATGACGAGGGAGTGCTTTGGTCGGCCGCCATGTTGGGATGCTCACGATCTCCCGATCCTTTTTGGGATGGGAAAAGCTTGACCAAGATGCTGGAGGGAGATGGGTCAAGGAAATTCGGTCGTCGTTTGAGAAGCGGCGAGAGAGGTAGAGAGCCAGGTAGGGTTGGATCCAAGTGAGAAGGGGGAGGTGAGAGTCAGCTCAAACACTTGGGTGGTCGTAGAAGGTGGTCTTGCGCCCGTGAAGAATGGGCCTGTTGTGATGAGCGTATGAATGCGAAGGATCGAAAGAAAGGTGGATGGATTGGGGCTACCAGCATCTACTTTCTTGGACGAGGAGGTCGAAAAGAGGCCGAAAGTGTCCAAAACAAGGAGGCGATGGATGGGTCGATGGCTGGATACGAGTCGGATCGGTGAGGCGGGCACAGAGAGAGAGAGAGAGAGAGAGAGAGAGAGAGAGAGAGCACATCGCTTCAACCTTTGCTCCCCATTCCCCACCTCGCTTTGGATTGACTTGACATGATTCGTCGTTCGTCGAGGGTGAGTGGGAGACAGGGAGGGGGACGGGGAGAGAGAGATACAGCACGGAAGGACAAAACAACAACAAACAACAACCACACGCGCGCCCGATTCGGACCCCTCACGCGCACAGTAACGCAAGACACCAACAGCAACCAAGACTCGAGCGCCCCCACGCCCCCCTCGCCTCTCTTCGCAATGTGGATTCCCAACCAGTCCCCCTCTGGTTCGAAGCCGGTCAACGTTTCTGAAGGGTAAGGGTGACTCTGGGTGCGTGTATGCTGATTTTGGGATCGGGGTAGGGATTGGCATGGAACGAGGATCAGCAAAGGATCCCATCAGGAGGAACGGGCACGATGAGAGGGAGACACACACACACACACACACACACACACACACACACACACACACACACACACACACACATACTTCCACTCGGCGGGCAAGAAACGCCCACGATCTGCGGCGACTAGGCAGCGGGTTTGGCGTGTCGGATCGTGTGAGAGGTTGGCGTGGCATGGTCCCCAACGGCTCTCCCGCATCGTCAGACCAAATCCGCATCAAAGAGATCGGTCCATCCCGAACAAGAACGTGGGCCCGTCCTCGGAATCACAGGTCCCCGCCAAGCCTGAATCGTGTGAAAAATTCACAGGATCGTCCAACTCGAGAAGAGGAAAGAAAAGGTCCTAGCGCGGTATCCTTCCTCGATAGAAATCGGTGGATGGATTGACTGGTGATGGAGGATTGCGTGGCACAGGTGACCTCCACCTCTTCCCTTCCCCTCAGCCACCCAAAAGCAGAGCAAGGATGGTTGGAAACATAAGAATCAGGCACAGAGATACTTTATTCGTGATCGAGATGAGAAAGGGAACCCCTCCCCTCCTCACCACCCAAGGTAGATCGACCTGAGCGCCACCCCGAACCTCGCCACCTTGGACAGCTTGGCCCTCCTTCCCTCTCTCACCTCCTCCTCGTCCTGCGACCGGATCCTCTCCCCTATCGCAAAGTAGACCGAGCAGGCTGCCCTCAGTCCCACCTTGGAAGGTAGGTCCGGGATCTTGGAGAGCGAGGGGTACGAGCTCTGGAACAGTCGCTCCCCTAGCATCAACGTCTCCATCACGTGAGGTCGGACATCTTCCGCTCTCACCCCGGCCTTGTACTCCTCCTCCTCCTCTCCGGGCGACACAACTCTCGACGAAACCCGGATCCGACCGTTCAATAGGGCCTCCTGCAACTCCTTCGCCATCTCCTTTCCTCTCGTCACCTCCTCCGCCCGTCCCGCGCCTCCTCCCTTGGCCCTCTGCTCCACCACCTCGATCAGCTCCAGAGGGAGGTAGCATCTCCCGAGTTGCACCGAATCCTCTATCACGTCCCTGGCTATGTTGACCAGCTGGAGCGAGACCCCCATCCTTCTAGCTTGGAAGAGGATCTCGGCGATCTCCCCCACCTTGAACGAGTGGCTCCCGCAAGGGCTGACGATCACCTGGTCGAGATCGAACTCGCCCCCCTCGTCCGCCACCACCCTCCCCTTCTCTTCGTTGTCGCCCTCCGCCTCCTCGGGCCCCACAGATATCCCGAGCCTCCTCTCCACCTGCAATCCCAGCGGAATTTCGAGGCCCTTGCGAGACAGGATCACCCTGACGCACATCTCTCCCACGCAGCCAGCCACGCACTGCGAGTAGTCCACCAGCTCTTCCAACGTTTCGAAGCCCCTCCTCTCTTTCTCTCCCGACGTTCCCACGCCATCCTTGGCCACCCTCCCCTCCGCCTCCTCCCCGCTACCTCGATCAATCTCGCCGCTGCCGCCGCCTTTCGACCAGCCTTCGAGTTCCAGGTCCATCTCGTACCCCCTCAGCATCTCCTCCCAGAGCCTGATGGGCAAGATCCTCGAGATCTCCACGATCGAGCAGGACGCCGCCCTCAGATTTTCCAAGGCGTCCTCCCCGATCCGTCTGGCATGGCCTGGCTTGCCACCCTGGGTCTCGACACTCTCCCCGTTGACCTTGGCCGGGTTCAAAAGTTGACCTAGCTCGCGCTTGATCCGTCCGACTCGTCCTCCTTCCGTATCGCTTCCCTCGGCCTTGCAGGCGTCGTCGGAAATCGAGTAGATGATCGACAGAACCTGCCTGATCAGCGCGATGCGAGACCTTTTGTCGATCTCCGATCGATCGCCGCTCCGGTTGTCGTCCGATTCGTCCACCAGGTCGTCGGCCACCCTGCAGAAGGCGTACAGAGAACCGAGATCCGACCTTAGGTCCCAAGGCAGGAGGAGGGACGCCGAGCTGAAGCTCTTCGAAGCCTTGCTCAGGATCGCCAAGGAGGCCCTCAGGTCCTCGGCTCTCAGAACCGAAGACGAGGGTGAAGGGTCCTCACCCACGAAAGCACCCCAAAGCTTGAGAAAGGTTGAGATGTTGATCGGCAGATAACTCGGGGAAATGGGCGGCGGCGGGGAGGGAGCAAGGACGACGTTGGCCCCCGCTCCCTTGCCCTCGTACGGTCCCTCTTCGACACGCCCAAGCGCGCTGTGGACATGGGTGTCTTGGAATCGGCAGATGGCGACGCATCTGTCGAAGGCAAAGCAGGCCGAGACAAGGATGAGATTGGTGACGAGGAAGAACAGCATCTCCTCGATCGGTAGGTCTGGCAGCGGGAACACCTCCAGCGACGTGAGCTCCTGAGAACGGGGCGACGACGCGAGCCAGAGGATTCGTTCGGCAGAGGCGAACGTAGAAAGAGGGAGAAGGGAAAGAGAGGGAAGAAACAGAGCAAGTCGAGAGAAGAATTTCAGCGGCCACGAAGGGGAAGAAAGAGAGTGAGAGAGAGAGAGAGAGAGAAAGGTCCTCATGCCCCAAGCGCATTCACCTAATAATCAACTTCAGGAGCACCAAAAAAAAAAAAAAAAAAAAAAAGGAACGCGGACTCACATTAATGTGCCAAGTCCCCCGTCGGAGAGCGTAGATGTCCGATGCCCACAGGTAGACGGTAGGCGCGGAAAAGCTGAGAAGGAAAACTCGAGTCCCCGAGCTCGAGACGAAACCAAGCGTTCCCCAAAGAAGAAGGGCGAGGGGGATGGAAGACCACCACGATATCATGCCCAAGTAGTAGGTCTTGCGGTCAGGATCCGAGGCCAGAGCGCCAAAGGCTCCGGCGAGAAGGATGGCGAGAGGTAGCCAGCAGCTGGCGGCGAAGTTGAGCGGTACGGGAAGGTGGGCCGAGCGACGCGATGACCGAATGCCAAAGACCACGATGGGTATGGACCAGCGGGTCAAGAACGAGGTCCAGAGGGTGGTCATCACGCTCTGGATCAAAAAGAAAAAGTACTCCTCGATCGGGACGTAGCCGAGGGTGAACCACACACAACCGTCGTGGTAGGACCAGGCACGGTTCTTGACGATAACATTGTCCCACGGGGTGGTCCAGACGAAGGCGATGATGGGAAGGACGATCAACTTGACCCTGTCCAACCTGGTCAGGAAAGGTCGGTTGACCAGGTAAAGGAGGAGGGTCGTCGGGATGGTCCAGAGAAGGTGGAAATGCCTGTAACTGAGCGTGCACTGGGGTGCTCCCATGGAGGAAAAACCGATCGTCGCTCGTGTCGTCGAGGAGGTCGGATCCAGGAGGAACTCAGTCGAAACCATTCCAACAGACCCTAGGGGAAGTATGTTGCGTTTGTGCGTAAGGTGTCAAAGACAGAGATGCTTTCCACCCTTGGTAGAATGAGGTGGTCCTGGTCTGAAAGAAACCTTGAAAGAAAGCGCGGGGTAAGGGTTCCTCTCCCCCAGCCCAGCCCTCTCCTTCAAGAGGTTCGATCGTCTACGTTTATGAAAACCCTCTCCGTTTCTCTTTCTTTTTCTTCCCCTTTTTTCCCGTCCCTTACGTTCCGCTTTATCTCATGGTGATTATTATGGAGCCGAAGGGAGTCTTCTTCGAGATGCAAGGAAGGGGGTTGGGCGAGTAGATGATGATCGGAGGAGGGAGAGGCTAGGATGGAGTGAGGGATGAGGCGAGAAGAGCTTTGGGGGGAAAGTAGGACGCGCAAAGAGGGGCGCGAACGGACCAGGTGGAGGAGTCGGTGGGGAAGCAAAGCAAGGGTCCTCGAGAAGATGCGTTACCAAACAAGATGGAGGGCGGAGAGAGAGAGAGAAGAGAGAGCGTGACCAGGCAGTTCCGCCTCCCCCTTACCCCCTCCTCCCCCTAATGACCGTCTAGGGTAAGCAAGCGACAACCTCCACCCTTCGGTCCTCTCAACTACTGCCGTGCTGTGTGTACCGATCCCAAGTGTCCGGTCAAGGATTCGAATCCTTCCACTTTTGAATTTTTCACTCGGTCAACCAACCAACCGTCTATGGATCAAGGCCGCCCGAAAGGAGAAACGCCATCCATACCTTACTCACTCAGCGGGAATGGCTCCATACCGGGGTCCCGGTTGGACACACACCACTCTCTCTAGAGAAGAAATGCAGGAGATTAGGGTCGGATCACGAAAGGTAAGATCCCCCCGCCACCATCGTCCAGGAAGAAAGAGGGGGGTGGGGGCAGAGAGCTTGAGGAAGAAAGGAGCAGACCTTTCATGGAGATCCCCCCCGATCTTGTCAATGTTCGGTCGAAATCGACAAGCCCCCCACCCCCAAACCTTGTTGGCAGATCGAAATCGAGATCTCGGAGATGGGGAAGGGAGGAACGAGAAAGAGAATCGAAATGAAAACGATGAGATTTTCAAACTCGGGGTCGGGTTTCGGACCTTGGGTCGCAAGCAACCAGTCGTCCCAGGTCCGAAGTGATCGAGGTTGGGGTTTGTTCAAAAGCCGTCAAAGCGCGTGGTGACAGGGCAGCACCCTCCTTCTGGCGTGTCGAGTTCCTCCTACTTTCAGAAGGGGGGGGGGGGGGGGAAGTCTTCCTCTACCTTGGGGTAAGAGGGAGGAGGAGGGGTTGATGAGGTGAAAGTCGAAGCCCACTTGGTAAGACGATGTCAAAGGGCCGTGATGCGCGATTCTTACATGATCCTCCGGACTCGAAAGATATTTGGTTTGCCCCCCTTGGTCGCGTTGGATTGGGAGAAGAAGGAGAGAGAGGAGGGTAGATAGGGGTCGAGCCGATTTCTCCGTGTCTGGCCAACTCTTGGGGGGAAGGCTTGGTCCACCGCCCGTGCGTTCTCTCGGTTTTGCCGCGCTCCGATTTTCCCGTCCGCCCATGGGGGGGGATCTTGCTTTGAGTGGCCACACGGTCCGCCTCTTACCTGATCATTTTTGACTGGCGAGGGAACAGATGACACACGCGACAGGGCTCTTCATCAAGATCATTGACAATTGTTCATCGAAGGATCAAGGGGGGAGAAGGATGGTGAACAGGGATGTGCGTGTGGATGCTGCTTTTGTCTAATGGCTAGCCAGATCTGTCACTACAGGTGGCGAAACCCTAGGAGAAGAAGAGTGCGGAACTGTGCTTCGCTACGCTTCTTCACGGTCGATTCCCGGTATGTGCTCTTGTCGAAACTGCGAGGATGCACATGATGCACATGCAAAGCATGGACACAAGCACCCTTCCCAACTCACCACCTAGGTGGTTCTGATTCCATGCCAGTGGGACGATAACCCACAACGACATGCGCGCGCGCTGGCGATGTGGGTCGAGTGTTTTGTCATGCGCTTTGCCCAAAGCATGGGGCGCACACCAACGTGTCGAGTGATTCGATTCGAGCTGTTTTCGAAACCTGCAATGGGAGGTGTTGGGAAGGTGTTGGAGCGAGGGGAGGAGGACTTGTCACCTGTGATCGCAGGGAAAGGTTGAGTGGAACCGTGAAGGGGGGAAAGGCTCGGTGGTCTCTGCAGGACCGAAGGGGATAAGCAGAGGTGGCTCACCACCCCCTCTGACTGTATTCACTCGACTCTGGGCGCATTCAGTCACAAAGCTTGGAGTACAAGTTAGGTAACGAAGGAGGCAGGGTTTGAGGGTTGGACCGGATGTGCCCGATTCCACTATGCCAGGTCCAAACCTTCGGGTAAGGATAAGGTCTCTTCTAATAATTCATCATTTCAATCTTTATTGACTCTTTGAAAGTCATCAAGCACCTGCCGCACTTCTGAAAGCGTGAGTGAGTGTGGGCACGCTGGCTCGCTGAGGGAGAAGGGGGGTGGCAAAGGGGAAGCATGGCAGCAGGGCGCATAAAGGACACACGCCTGGACGCGGTAGAATCGAGGTTTTCTCCCTACTGGCGACAGACAAGGATGTTGTAGTGGCATCAAGGTCGATGGATAGGGGGATCCAACCCTTTCAAAGCGGTGTGGTTCTTGTCAGTTCTCGTAATGCGAGACGAAGCCGGAGACGGGATGGTGGGGAAGGGAAAGAGGGGCTGGCCCCTACGCAAGTCGAAGATGCGATGCGACAGCAAGGCCCGAAGTCCACAACCTCGGAATGGCACCCCACCCACCCAACCCACAACCTCCGCTCCCTCTCCTTGCTAGGTTGGAAGGGGGGATCCAAGGGGTGCGTTCAAACAAGAGAAGGAAGGGGGTGGGGCGAGGCCAAGCTTGGTACCCTTCGGCGATCACAGAGATGTCGCGCAAGAGTCACATGGAGAAGAGGGAGTGGTGAGTGGGGTGGGCGAGTGCGATTCTGACCAGAGATGCAAAGGAAAGGTCGCAGAGATGCAAAGGAAAGGTTGCAGAGATGCAAAGGAAAGGTTGGTTGGAAGAAAGGGAAGGAATCTGTGAGTGGGGCGGGCGCGATTAGGTCGGTCAAACCAGTTTCGCTTCACCTTGACCTACCGTGTAACGAAGTAGGATGGGAAGAGGAATAAGAGGATCGAACTCTGATTACGAAGTTCTACCCTCGTGCATCTCTCCCTCGTTTTGGAATACTCGCACTGGAGGATCAGCCCAGGTGAGGCCTGGTGGGCTCTCCTTCCCTCCCTCTTTCTCTCCGTCTCTTCCACCCCTCCGTCTCGCCCTCCCTCCGCCTCTTCCTCTCCCCCTCTCCCCTCACCTCCTTTGGATCAAGGTCCCGCCACGCCAGCCAAGCGTCGTCGCTCTTCTCTCTCCTTCTTTCCTTGCCACTTTGGTTTATTCTTTGGGTTCTGAAAGGCGTGTGATTCTGCGTGAGTTGTATGTATGCGTGTGTGTGTGTGTGTGTGTGTCTGTGTGTGGTGCTCTCTCTCTCTCCCCTCTCTCTCCTCTCATGCATCAACCGCGGCAGATCTGGCCACACTCTCACTGACGAGAGAGAAGAAGGGGGCGATAAATTCCCTCTCCTTGACCACCTTGCTGGCCTCTTTATTACCGCCACCCTTCGCCACTCGACGAAGCCTACCTTCACACCCAACAAAACTTCAACCATCCTCAGCCTCCGCCGCCATTCCCCCCCCACCCCCCCCCCCACCACCACCACCAACAACAGTCTTTAGCCACCCTCTTCTCTCCTTTCGATTTCCATTCACCCTCCCCCTTTCCCCCTTTCCCCCATCCTCGCTCTCTCTTCTTTCTTCCCTTCTACCTCAAACTTTACTCAAACGGTTGACGAAGTACCCGCATTCAACGTCAGCAGATTTTGAAAACGACCGAAAAATCGGAACATTACCCGCCACTCCCTTGCTGCTTTCATCGCAGAAGCGTTAGAGCTTAAGAGAGCGCGTCTTTCCTCCTGCAATCTCTCTTCCTACGTCCCTCGCATCTCCCTCTTCATCCTCCTTCTTTTCGATGCGATAGGCCGCGGTGTTGGGATCAGAACGATTTTGCTAGCCCTCTCGATCTTCCCCTGACCGAGTCAACCTCTCCCTCGACGAGTAAAAGATACAAAGGAGTCTCTTCAGAGTTACGGCCAACCATGGTTTCGACAACCGACCTCATCATTCTCGCAGTGGGGGGCCTGGTGGCCTTCTTCTACCTCTTCAAAGATATCATTTTCGCCTCAAAGTCATCTTCCGACGCCACCTCCAAGATTGTCAATGGCTCGGCCAATGCTGACCAGGCGTCCAGCGGCGACTTTGTTTCCAAGCTCGTCAACCAGAAAAAGAGGATCGTGATTTTTTACGGTTCCCAGACAGGAACGGCCGAGGAGTACGCCACCAAGCTTGCGAAGGAAGCCAAGGCCCGCTTCGGAACTTCTTCGCTCGTCTGCGACCCTGAAGAGTACGAGTTTGAAAAGCTCGACCAGCTGCCGGAGGACTGCGTCGCTTTCTTTGTCATGGCCACCTATGGTGAGGGCGAGCCGACCGACAACGCTGTCGGACTGATGGAGTTCATCAGCGACGACAGTGTCAACTTTTCCAACGGCGACAGGCTCGAAAACCTCAACTACGTCGTTTTCGGTCTCGGAAACCGGACGTACGAGCACTACAACGAGGTCGCCCGAAAGCTCGACGCCAGGCTCACCGCCCTCGGTGCCAAGCGCATCGGCGAGCGCGGTGAGGGCGACGACGACAAGAGCATGGAGGAGGACTACCTGGCCTGGAAGGATGGCATGTTTGAGACGCTAGCGTCGACCCTCAACTTTGAGGAGGGCGGCGGCGGCGACGTTGCCGACTTCAAGGTCACTGAACTCGAATCGCACCCCGAAGAAAAGGTCTACAAGGGAGAGCTCTCTGCAAGGGCTCTCCTCGGCACCAAGGGCATCCACGACGCCAAGAACCCCTACTGCGCTGTCGTCACCCAGGCTCGCGAGCTGTTCGTGGAGGGCACCGCCGACAGGACCTGTGTTCACATGGAATTCGACATCGAGGGATCCGGCATCTCGTACCAACACGGCGATCACCTGGCAGTGTGGGCGCACAACCCTGAGAAGGAGGTCGACCGAATGCTGGCCGTCCTCGGACTGTTGGAGAAACGACACAACGTGATCGACGTCGAGTCTCTGGACCCCACGCTGGCCAAGGTTCCCTTCCCTTCGCCCACCACGTACGAAGCCGTCTTCCGTCACTACCTCGACATCACCGCCCACGCTGGTCGCCAGACGCTTTCCAAGTTCGCCAAGTACGCTCCTAGCGAGGCCGCTCGCCTCGAGCTTGAAAGGATTGGTTCCGACAAGGCCTACTTCCAAAAGGAGGTTGCCGACAGGTGCCTCAAGGTGGCCGAGGTCCTTCAGTTGGTCGCCGGGGACGACCTCCAGGGCGACGTGGCCGCATCCAAGGTATGGAACATCCCCTTCGACCGGGTCATCTCGGACATCCCAAGGGTGGGACCCAGGTTCTACTCGATCTCGTCCAGCCCAAAGCTGTACCCCAAGTCTGTCCACATCACCGCCGTCGTGCTCCGCTACACGCCAAAGGTCACGGCCCATCAGCCTTTCGTCCACGGTCTCGCCACCAACTTCATCTCTTCGATCAAGATGGCCAAGAACCAGGAGAACGCGACCGGACCCAACGACCCCAGGTACAACGCACCGAGGTACGAGCTCTCCGGACCTAGGGGAGCCTACACCAGGGACGGCCACTTCAGGACGCCCATCCACATCCGAAGGTCCAACTTCCGACTTCCAACCTCGCCAAAGATCCCGGTCATCATGGTCGGACCCGGGACGGGCGTGGCGCCGTTCAGGTCGTTCGTTCAGGAGAGGACGGCCTCGGCGGACAAGGCGCGCGAGAAGAACGGGTCCGAGGCGCTCAAGGACTGGGGCAACATCTGGCTCTTCTACGGCTGCAGGAAGTCGAACGAGGACTTCCTGTACAAGGACGAGTGGCCGGACTACGCCTCCAAGCTGGACGACAAGTTCAAGATGGAGGTGTCGCTGTCGAGGGAAAAGTTCAAGCCGGACGGCTCCAAGATCTACGTGCAGGACCTGATCTGGGAGAGGAGGAAGGAGCTGGCGGAAGACATCCTTGAGAGGAAGGCGTACATCTACATCTGCGGCGAGGCCAAGGGGATGGCGCACGACGTCGAGGACACGTTCATCAGGGTGTTGGACGAGGCCAGAGGAGCGGGCAAGGGCAAGGAGGAGATCAAGGTGCTCAAGGAGAGGGGCAGGATGCTGCTGGACGTTTGGTCTTGAAGAGGAGAGCGAGCGAGAGAGAGTGAGAGAGAGAGAGAGAGAGAGAGAGAGAGAGAGAGAGAGAGGCGGATGCATACAGCCACTCTCTCCGTCCCCATTTCTCCCCCCCATCTCTCTCTCCTCGGTTGTGTTCGTTCCCCTCCCCTTGCTCGCCCATCCTTACACCCTTGGTGATCCCGGTTTTATTATTGTCTGCGTCGGAATCAAGAGCTTTTTTTTTTTTCCCTTCTACCTCCTCCCCCCGTCCCACCCCCCTACACACACACAAGAAAGTAAACCCTGGGATTCGGAGAGAAAGGAGCGTATGAGACAGAAGGAGAGAGAGAAGGGAAAGGAGCGAGAGAGGATGACCGAGTTCACTGTTGGGAAGGGGAGCGGGTGGGGGTTTCTAGTGGAGGGGGACCCACAAGTCGGATTGTGTGTGTGTGTGTGTGTGTTTTGAGGGAGAAAAGAGCGCCGGTGATCCGTTCCCTTGTCATAAGATGGATGGGGGTTGTTTTATGGTGGTTCCTTGCTTCCCCCTTCCTTCCCCCACACGCAGATAAACCCTTCGGACGAACCGGTGAGAGTTCTTTTTGGTCACCACTTGCAGATGGGGTTCGCTCTTCTCCACGCCTCCCCCTTTCCCCCCCTTGTCTACGTCTCCACGCTTGGTTTGGAGAGGGGGGGTTGGGTGAGTTCCTTCGAATCTACCCTTCAGGTAGGATCGGGGGGATGGGGAAGGTGAGGACCAAGGTTCAGGAGGGAGAACGTCGAGGGGTCCTTTGGCACAGGGTTGAGGAGGAAAAAAAAAAAAAGGAAAGGAAAGAGAGTTTCGGGATTCAGAAGAGGTGCAGTACATGGAGTAGGAATGTTTCTTTCCCCCCTCCCCGAAGATCCGAAAACGGGGAGGGGTCCTTCGTCCGGAAAGCATGTCGGGAATCCGTCGAAAGTTGGCTGGACAAGGGGATAGGGGGGAAATGGGGAGTAGGTCTCGCTTGAATTCGATGTGAACCGACATCCATCCCAACGAAAGGCTCCGACCATGCATGGGGCATGAATTCGAACCTTGGAAAGAAGAGAGGGGGTCAGAGACAGAGGCACAAGAAGCTGGTGTGGTCCTTCGATCCCTTTTCCACCAAAGATGGTCGGAGTGTCCTTCCAGGATCCACAGTGATCCCGAGCTTGTGTTGGAGTGGAGAAGGGGGGGGGGGGAAGTGGTGAGGTAGGTCCCTCCCAAGTTTGAGGGAGAATGGCCCACCTCGGAAGGGGGAAGGGAGGGATGGATGGAAGAGGGAAGAATACGAGATGCACGCAAGATCTTCAGATCCGGATCGCGCATGGACGGTTCTCCCTTCCCCTTTTGAAACCAGAAAGAAGGGGTTTTGGAGGCTTAGGGTGGGATGAAAGGGAGAGTTCGCTGCCAAAGTGAGAGGCAGAGGGGAAGAGAAGGGGGGGGGGGGGGGGGGGATGGAAAGTAAGACTTATGAAAAGCCAAGATAACGCTAAAGGAGAAAGAGAGAGAGAGAGAGAGGATGACAGGGATCCCCCCCCTTCCTGCCTGGTCAGGGTAAGGGGCAAGCGACAGAAGAATCCCCCCGTATCTTGGATTCCCACGTAGCCTATCTCTCTCTTCCCTCTGAGCCTACCCTACCCTGCCCTCCCAAGAACGGGCGAGGCGCGTGCAAGAAAGAGAAGGGGAAAAGAAAAAAAAAAGACGAAAGCCCTCCATCCCTCCGTCAGCTTCAGTCTTCAAGAAGGGGGAGGGGGAAAGGTCGATCGGGGGTTTGGGTTGGGTTGGGTTGGTCAAGGGCAGAGGAAATCGAGCGAGGGAGGAGGAGCGAAGGAGGGGAGGATGACCGAATCGAGTTGGACGATTCGACAGGAACGTTCTTCCAAGCGTGCATACAGTCTTCCCCCTCCCTCTCTTCCTGTTCGGCACATCACGCTTTGACCGGCAAGGATCGAAATGCTTTCGGGAGAGGGAGAGAAGCGGAGAGAGAGAGAGAGAGAGAGACGGGATACGGCAAGAGGAGGAAGAAGGGGAAGATGGCGGGGAGGAAGGTTTCGACTTGGGAAGGTGGACTGTGCTGCTGCTGCTGCTGCTGCTTTGCCCCATGATGACATCGTATTCCCCTCACTTTGCAGCTTGCTCTCCCCCTCCCTCTCTCTCTCTCTCCCAGATCGATTTCGCACCCCCCCTTCAACAACCAACCCTCGACGCAACCTTGTTTTCCGAACCCTCCTCCTCCTCCTCCCTTCCTTCTTGCCTCTCTCCCCCCCCCCCAACGCAATCTCTTTCTCACCCGACCCCCTAACCATCCTCTTCCCTGTACCCCCCGAACGCAATCTCTTTCTCACCCGACCCCCTAACCATCCTCTTCCTCCCCTCAACAACCCAACCCTCTCTCACCCTCTCCCGCCCTTTCCACCCTCAAAGACCTCCAACCCATCTCGGTACCTCCTACGAAGACCGACATGGTCTCGGCACCAACCATACCGCCGCTCACCTCCTCCCTCTCCCATCGCCATCGTGCCGGCGGAGGCCTCCAGTACAGGGCTCAACCCATCCTCAAGCTCGTCATCTGTCTGGCCACCTCCCTCGTCCACCTCGTGGCCCCCGCTTTCGCCGTGCCTGCTCAACACCTCTCCGACTACCTTGGCATCCGCTCCTCCTCCTCCTCCTCCTCCTCCTCCCTCCAAGAGGGACTCCCGCTCGCCAAGGGTCACGGCGGAGGAGGCCATGGCACCGACGACCCAGTCAAGCTCGCCTTGGACATTTTGACCATTGCCGTTGAGTGTCTCCCCTCACTTTGCTTCCCTGCCCAAGAGCAACCTCTCTCTGAAATGCGCTTCGTCTCGCTCTTCCTCCCCTCCCTTGCATGATTGACACCCCCTCCAGGCTCTGGTCGTTCTCGGTGGGATCTTCGCGGGACTCACGCTCGGGCTGATGGGTCTGGACATGGTCAACCTTCAGGTGATGAGCACCTCTGGCACGGAGAAGGAGAGGCAGCACGCTCTCAAGGTCATCAGGCTGCTGGAGAAGGGGAGGCACTGGGTGCTGGTCGTGCTCCTCCTCGGCAACGTGATCGTCAACGAGACGCTCCCCGTCTTCCTCTCCGACTTTGGGGGGGGCCTCGCCGCCGTCCTCAGCTCGACGCTCCTCATCGTCATCTTTGGCGAGATCGTGCCCCAATCCATCTGCGCCCGCTACGGCCTGGCGATAGGCGCCTTCTGCGCCCCGCTGGTCAACGTGCTGATGATCGTCATGGCGCCCGTCGCCTGGCCCACGGCAAAGCTCCTGGACTGGTGCCTCGGCGAGGAGCACGGCACCACCTACCGCAAGGCCGAGCTCAAGACGTTCGTCTCGCTCCACCAGCAGATCGGCACCGAGCACCTGAACGAGGACGAGGTCACCATCATCAAGGCCGTCCTCGACCTGAACGACAAGACGGTCAAGGACGTCATGACGCCGATCGAGGACGTCTTCACCATGTCCAGCGACACGATCATGGACGAGGAGGGCGTCGCCAAGCTGGTCAAGTCGGGCTACTCGAGGGTCCCCATCTACGAGGCCGGAAAGCCGGACGCCATCCTGGGCATGCTGCTCGTCAAGAACCTCATCCAGTACGACCCCGAGGATTCCATGCCCGTCTCCCACTTCCACCTCATGAGCCTCCCCGAGGCGAGCCCGGAGCTGACGCTGCTCGACTGCCTCAACTACTTCCAGCAGGGGAGGAGCCACATGATCCTCGTCTCGGACCACCCCGGTGAAGCCTCGGGAGCGCTCGGAGTCGTGACGCTCGAGGACGTGATCGAGGAGATGATCGGAGAGGAGATCATCGACGAGACCGACGTCTTCGTCGACGTCCACAACAAGATCAAGGTGGTCAGGACCAAGACCAGGGACTCGACGGCCCAGCAGAACTGGCAGCCTCTGATCCGAGGCATCATCGAGAGGAGGAGGAAGTTTGGAGGAGGCGCCACAAAGGTGCCCTACCGGAGCTCGTACGGAACCATGGTCAGGTCGGACACGATCAACTCGTCCTCCTCACCGAGGTACGGCGCACCACCGCTGGCCAACTCGAGGGCGGTCGAAAGGGTGGCGATCAAGAGGCCCGGCTCTCCCACCTCGACCTCGGAGTCCTACAGCTACACCAGGAGCTCGGTGGGTGGCGACCCCGTCTCCTCAACGAACGCGAACGGGAACGGCTACAACAGCTTCTCGGCAGCAGCAGGAGGTCTCCTCACCCCCTCCTCCAGGAGACAAAGCAGGGCGGACGAGGAAAGCGTCTCCGAGTACGGAGGAGGAGGAGGAGGAGGAGGCTACAAGTACCACTGCGACAGGGATCACAGGATGTCTTCGGCCTCGGAGGAGGTGGTGGAGAGGGTCATGAACGGAGAGAACACGGGTCCCTACATTGTCGAGGTGGGGAGTCAGGACGGAAGGCCCAGGGTGATCCTCGTCGAAGACATCCCTGAACGACCCAGCACGTTGACTCGAGAACCCAGCCAGATGGAAGAGGATCCCAACGCGGGCGAGAGGAGACCTCTGCTCGAGGCTGACGAGAGGGTAGGGGGAGGTGGGCGGTGATCTCGGGAAATCTCGCGCTGTTTTCCTTCTCTTCTCATTTTCTCCATCCGAACCCAACTCGGAAGCTCTCTGTACTTCCCTTTCTGAACGCACGCCCGAGTGAGTGAAGGGGGGAAGGGAAGAAAGAAGATTCCATGGTTTCGCACAGAGAGGGAAGGGATCTCGAAAGTCGAAGGAACATGGAGGGTGAAAGGGGAAAGAATCAGAGTACAAGGTCCTGCTCGTGGTAGTTCTCCTTGACGAGCCTGTAGATGTAGCAGGGAGGGTGTTCTCCCAGGTTGGTGATGAAGACGTCTACCAGGTCCGGTTGGATGAGGTCCCATTCCGGATTGACGATCTCGGCCCTCTGGACGGGCAAGGTCGAGGTGGGGTCGGAGAAGTCGATGACCTGGTTGGGATGGATGCCTCCGTTCCCGCCGTGGATCTTTCCGACCGAGTCCGGACAGATCTTGTAGACGCCCGAGAGGACGACCAGGGGAGTCGAGTGGGATCGGGCCGCCAGCGCGGTGAGTTGGGAACCTGGGATGCAGAGGACTCCGCCGTTGGCCAGGATGGCGTGGGCTCCGAGAACCACCTTGGAGATCCTCGGCATCATGGCGTAGATGCTCGAGTCTGGCACCAGTAGCGTCGAGATGTTGGATTGCGAGAGAGACCTGGCCAACGAGTGACCTTGGTATCTGGGG
>KZ819761.1:0-45106 GCA_003144235.1 Violaceomyces palustris | reverse complement strand
GGGGGGGGGGGGGGGGGGGGGGGGGGGGGGGGTTGAAGCGGAGAGGAAGGGACGGTCAGCGGGGTTTCCTCGCAGATGGGCGGGGGGAAACAGGGAGCCGAGAGACCTACGATGGAGCGGTCTCGGCGACGACGACGGTGAACTTCCTGTCCTTGGCGGCCGCCTTGAGGAAGGCTTCGACCGTCCTCGAGTGCCCGAGCGTGAGGATGACCTCTCCAGAGTGGACGTGGTCCCTCGAGTCCTTGGCGATGTTGATGTCCACCGTCTCCAGCTCGTCGATCAGTTCCTGGATCGCTTGGATCAGTAGCGGTTTCAGATGGTAGGCTCCCGCTCCGGAAGGTTTTCCCTGCTGAAAGGCCGCTCCTCCTCCTCCTCCACCACCACCACCACCACCACCCCCCACCGTCGAAGAGTTCCTTTCCCTTTGACCGCCGGTTCGGCCGCTCCTCTTCCTCGCTTCTTCTTCTTCATCATCGTCATCCTCTTCCGAGCTCAAGTCGGAAGCTTGGCTCTGGTCATCATCATCCTCGTCGTCGTCGTCGTCGTCCTCCTCCTCCTCCTCCTCCTCGCCATCTTCGTGAACTCCTTCGTCTTCCTCATTCACCGCTCGAGCGAACTCGGGCAAGCCGGAAAGAGACGAGGAGGGAGGCAAGCCGTCCAAGGACCTGCCCTGGACGAAGAAGTCGCTACCGCTCCTTTGGAGTGAGGGAGTGTTGATCCCGCTGTCGACGTGGGATGGCGAGGCCGAGACGCTGCCGCCGTTGGCCATGGCTCCGGCAGCGACCAGGTCCGAGATGGAGAAGGAGCCGTGAAGGAAGGCGGAATCCATCCTGAGCGGGGATGGTCCGGGCCGCGTGGAGAGGGAGGAGGAGGTGGCGGTGGAGGAGTTGGTGGTGTTGGTGATTCCGGAAAAGGCGGACGAGGAGGCGTAGCTCTGATGGGAAGGTTTTTGCGCTGTGGAAGAGAGGGCGAGGCTTGACAAGGATTCGGAGAGCGGGTCGTTGACCGTTCCGCCGGTCGCCGATCCAGGAGCGTTGGTCTGGGATTGGGATTCCTGGTAGGCCGCCTTGGCCTCCTCCCTAAGAAGATGGAGGACTCTTCGTGTGATGTTGCCGACGGTTTGTTCTGCGGGAGGGAGATGGCGAGGTGAGAGGGATGTGGGGTCGAAACCAAGAGGAGGAGGAGGAGGAGGAGGAGGGGACTTTACTCACCTCTGGGCTGAGCCTGCTGGAGGGTCCTGCCAGCGGCCTTGATGATCTGGACGAGATCTTCGAGGGAGGAGAACCTTGCCGAGCTGACGACGGACCTGAGGGTCTTGGCTGTGGCCTCTGCGACGTTCCTTGGACCGGAGACCTGACCGCGGGTGAGCTGGAGGGCGAGTTGGTTGATGGCGTTCAAGGTCGACCTGTCCTTGATCAGGGATTCGATCGGCGGCGAGGCGAGGCGGTTGGACATGGTGGTGGATGTAGAGGGTTGGTATGCTGAAGTTGAAGCTGCCGTTGGGTTCGATGGTGCCACCATTTCCCTTTCCTCCCTTTGGGGTGGTTGTATGCGGGGTGAGAAAGAGAGGGAGGGAGGGAGGGAGGGGGAGGAGGCAGAGGTGGTGGGTGGAGTTGTCTGCTGGGTTCCCCCTCTTCCAAGGAGCGAGCGAGTCGGGAAGAAATGCTTGAAAAAGGTGAAAGCAATACAATCCACCCATGTTCACTAAAGACTGTGCCACGATCGTAATGGGTGATTCCGAGTGATCGAGACTCGTTCCAACATTCGAATACCCTCACCTTGGGAGCGGAGGCCCAGCAGCAAGAGTAGGAAAAAACGGAAAGGAGGATCAAAACGAAACAAGAATCCATCTCCCCTCTCGACGACACTCTGGTGATGATGGGCAGGAGGATGCTTTGGTGATCACACGTTCAAGATTCGGTCGACTGGATGTGTGTGCGTGAGGGGGGGGGGGGGGGGGGCAATGCTCTCAACCTTGTCTTTCCCTCTCCCCTCTTTTCTTTTTTCTTTCGCGCATTACGTAATGCGGGATGGTTGGAGCAAAAGCTTGAAAGCGAGGAGTGAATGGTTTGGAGGTGGATGTGGTGAGTGGGGCTCAGGGAGAGCGCGAGTGGGTCGAACGAGTGAGTCGAAAGTGTTGTTTTTGTGTTGATGTTCCTCTCCCCTCCCTCTCCCCCTTGTCGGGCTTGTTGACCTTGATTACAACTCTCTCAGTGGCTTCCTTCTCCTTCCTCCTCACGCGTCTCGTCCGAGGGTGTGTGTGTAACATCCAACGTTCACAGGGAGGAGGGGGTCACACTCCACTCGGCCGCACCCCTCCTCCTCCCTCTCCCCTCTCCCCTCTCCATCACACATCACACACATCACACATCACACATCACCTAAACCCCTATCCACTATCCACTATCCACTATCCACCATCCACCATCCACCATCCACCATCCACTATCCACTATCCACCATCACATTCACTACACGACTCACACCTTGACTCACGCTCAACTTGGGTCCCCCTTCATCATCAGACCCAACCGGTTTTCCCCCCCCCTTCTTATCGCACCGTACCCCGAACACAGCCCAGGTCAGCCTTAGGTTACGGACACGGACGCACACACACGCATACACCCAGCCACAAAGCTAGCCTCGACGTTGGAAGGCGCGGCGGAAACCCGAGAGGAAAGGACATCCGCAAACCATCTCATCACCCTCGATTGGAAGAGACAGAGGAGAGAGGGAGAGAAGAGAAGAAGAAGAGGGAGACACAGAGAGAGGCAGGGAGACAGAGACAGAGGGAAGGAAGGAAAGAAAGTATGAACTCGTACAACACAGGCTCCTCCCTCTCCGACCCGCCACCCGGCCAGGGCAACTTCATCCCCAGCTCGAGTCAACCTGGTAGACCTCAGATCGACCTGAAGAAAAAGTTGGTGGTGGTGGGAGACGGAGGTTGCGGAAAGACGTGCCTCCTGATCGTCTACTCGGAGCATCGATTCCCGGAGGAGTACGTACCGACAGTGTTCGAAAACTACGTCCCCATCGTCCAGTTCGAAGGCAAGACGATCGAGCTGGCCCTATGGGACACGGCGGGTCAGGAGGAGTACGACAGGTTGAGACCTCTCAGCTACCCCGAATCCGACGTCATCCTCATCTGCTTCGCCGTAGACTTCCCGGTCAGCCTCGCCAACGTTCAGGACAAGTGGTACCCGGAGATCAACCACTTTTGCGAAGGCGTCCCGATACTCCTCGTCGGTCTCAAGATCGACCTGAGGAACGACCAGGGTAGCCTGGCCATGCTCAGCGCTCAGGGGATCAAACCCGTCAGCCCTTCTCAGGGAGAGGCCGTGGCTAGGGAGATCGGAGCGGCAAAGTACGTAGAGTGCTCCGCAAAGACCAAGAAGGGCGTCAAGGAAGTCTTTGACACGGCGCTGAGGGAGGCATGCAAGAAGAAGTGGGGAAGGCGGAAAGGTGGAGGAGGGGGTGGTGGTGGGGGAAGGAAGTGCATACTCTTGTGACCTTCCTCGCTCCTCCCCAAACACACACACACACACACCCCTCTTGATCCTTTCTCTTTTCCCATTTTCTTCCCTCATTCCCTCTTCTTCCTCTCGTCTCTCCGGTGGAGATTTGCAGAGTGGTCAAGTGGAGGGAGGGAAGGGTTGGGGGGGGGGGGGGGGCACGACCAAGGGGACAAAATTTGGAAGGAAGGTGGAAAGAAGGGACGCAGAGGAAAATCAAGAAACTGAACCGGATCCCATCCGATCAAAAGTCCCTCGTGGCAACCCTTCAAGGGCGAAGCCACCCGATCGCAAAAGGCGAGAGGACTCGAGGACCTTTGCAACCAGTCAGAGCTCCACGTCTGAACCAAGGGTGCGGAGCCAGTGCATGGCGGTCCAAAGGTTGAGGATCGACATCCGCCCTACCCGAGACATGGCGCCTCGTACCCTTTCACAACCAACACTTTGCCTTTACTCCCCTAATCCTTCCGCCCCGGCGCAAACCTTCTCACAAAGGATATCTGAGGGGCCGAGGGGGATAGCTAGGGACATTTTCTTGTTTTCCCTCAAAAGGATCCTCTGCTCCCCCTTTCCTTTCCACCCACAAAAGCTAACCCACCATTCTCATCCCATCCGATCCCTTCTGTTTTCAAAGAGATACAATTACTCATGTCTGTACATAATAGCAACAAAACGGTGCGGTCGTCTTCCGTCCCTCCTCCCCGTCCTCCCCCCTATTTCGCTCAGTGTTTCCAACTTCAAAGTGGATCGAAGAGAAAGAAGAGCAAAGGAGGATGAAAAAAGGAAAAGGAGAATGGCCAACCTTCCCCCCCCCCTCCGTCCGCCTTGCCTCCTTCTCTTGTTTCCTTTTGAATAGCCACGATTTTAAGCTCTCGGGGTGGTGAGATTGGATTGGTCGAATCTTGATAAGGGAAGTAGGAGGAGGGATCCGACTCTCTCCCTTCTCTCTCCACCTCCACCCTTCCCCATCTTAAAACCCCTTGCCCGAACCCCACTCCACAGGTACCAGAGTCTCACATCCAATTCGAGGAGGAAGGGTTGGAGAAGAGCTTGTTTTGTGTCAGTACTTTTCGGGTCGTACCGGAGGAAAGTGTGGAAGTTAGTGCAAGGGTTTTATATGCGTAGGTATGTGTGTGTGTGTGTGTGTGTGTGTGTGTGTGTGTGTGTTTTGGTTGCCGGGAGTAGAATTGAAGAAACGGCAAGGAAAGGTTTCTTGGGGTAAGTCTAGATTCCAGCCTCGCGCCGGACCACGCCTACCTTCTTCCAGCCCCAACCCCCAACACACAGGACTCACCTCTCTCAACACCTTCTCGGAAAGCTTGGCAATCGATCCCTGTCTCCCTTTGCATCCTGAAGGTTCTCGGTTGTTCTAGGAGATCTTCAGCTTGTTCGACCTGCCTCTCCTCCCTCTCGACGCCCCCTTTCTCCATGAGGGGGTTGCGTGTCACCGAGTCGAGCCAGGGACCTTTCCATATTTGCAGCAGAACTCCTTTCAAGCTCATCCCTCCCGTCCCAGGGATTCCTCCCCCGGTACCGAACGTCGACCTAGGCCCACCACCTCCACTAGATCCTATCGAGTATGCCTCGCTGGAACGTCCGCCTGCCGAGATGGAGGAGGGGGGAGGGATAGGATCGGTCAGGATGACAAAGGTGTACATCGTCGGCGTTTGAAGGTGCCCCAGGGTGTAGGTCAAGGTCGTGTAGCTGTTGAAGGATTCCCCGCTAGTTCGATCGGAGTTCATTGAGGAGGAGGGATTTTGGGGGAAGGTTCACGATTTGGCAAGAAAAGGGATGGAATCAATTTTGGATCGGACCCCAGAGGGAGAGGCAAAAAAGTAAAATCCGCGGAAAGAGAGTGGATCGGGTAGGAAAAGGGAAGGCCGCTCTCTCGTTTCTCACCTCCCTCCGAGCTTCTTCACCATATTCCTAAGGGAGAAGACAACTCCGTATACAAGTTTCGCCTCCTCGTCAAAAGGAAGGCCAACGTTCCTGGAAGATCCACCTCCGATCGAAGGCTTCTGATCCGTAGCCGCTTGGGAAGGCTGGGAACTTCTCGTGACGCCGGGAATGGAAGGTCTACCTGGACGAGAGACGGGCTGTGCGACGAGGCTCCTCCTGGCATCGACAACATTGGAACCACCTCCTTGCTGCTGCTGCTGCTGGCTGGCGGTGAAGTTGGAGGCACCCCTTTGGAAGGTGGCTCCGATGGAGGCCAGACCTCCGCCTCCCGAAGACTGATGGGAGGGGGAGGAGGGGGAGAGGGGGTTGCCACTGTTAGGTTGGTGGAGGTGAGACCAGTCCTGGTGATAGATCGGATTACAGTGCCTGTCAAAGATCCAGAGGGAGAAGACCTGGCGACCAGGTAGGGAGAAAGGGAAGGGAGGATGGAGGGGATGTTGATCAGCGGAGAAAAAAGGGGGGGAGAAGGGTAAAAGAAGAACTTTTTTTTTCCGGCTTTCCGATTCTCACTCTTGCCATCGCGTTGGCTTGTGCTGGCTGATCACAGGCGAGGAAAGGATTTTTTGTGGAAAGGGGGGGGATGGGGAGTCTTGAAGGGTGAGGGTGGTATGGGATCAGCCTGGTGTTGGCTTCCTTTCGTTGTTGTTGGTGGAGAGTGTAGCGAGGAGGGGGAAGGGGGAGGAGGGAGGAGAAGAGTTGTTGCTTGAGTGAGTGGTGTGGTTGGTGGGTGGCCTGAGCTCGTGAGTGGAGTTAGGATCAACCGTGATGTCTTCCCTGCCTTTCCCCCTTTTTTTCTCGCGCGATAGAGTGAAGCGCCCGGTTCAAACTGGAGACAAAGATTCGAATCTCGATCCGGGCTTCTTTTTCACTCTTCCTTCCTCTACCTTCTTCCTCTCTCCCCCACCCCGTTCTCTTCTCTCTTCTTAGACGCTCTCTCTCTCCCTCCCTCCTCTTCTCCCTCCGCCATCTCGCTTCCTTCAGGCCCCCCCCCCCTCCCCCTTCCTCATCCATCCTCGTGACTGGGTACGACCGCAAGAGATCTCTCCCCAGATTGACAATCGACATCGATCTACTGTACTGCTGGACCTGCACTTCCACCACTGCTCCCTTCCTTCCTTCCACTCTTCCTTCCATCCTTCCTTCCATCCTTCCCTTGCGTCCATCCTAGGTCCTTGCACTTAATTCTCATCCCCTCCATCTCATCCCTCTCCGCAAAATCCACTCCAGTTCGTCAGAATCAACCCTAGTAGGCGACGTAAAGCACGCATACACGCACACATACACATACACACCCCGCTCCCCGCTCCACATCCATGTCAGATCCACAGCCACCAAAAGTACAACCGGCCCAACCTCAACGGACAATCCTCCCATCCATATCCTCCTCCTCCTCCACCTCCTCCTCCTCCTACTCCTCCTCGTCAGCGACAGCGACAGCCACACCCTCGACCCCAGCGACCGCAACAACCTCAAACCAACCAAAACCTACCCAGTCCAAGCTCAACCTCTACGAAAATGTCCGTTCTTCCTCACCCTCCCAAGTCGCCGCTGCGGACACCCTTCACGCGCTCTCAAGAAGCAGGCCCTCTCCCAGCGGACTGCCCTCTCTCAACTCAGCCGCAGCTGGATTGAGTAGCATCCTCGGAACCACCAAAGGAGAATACCTGTATCATTCCGTCAGGCCAATCTCCTCCACCACCACCACCACCATTACCAATTCAAAGTCGGCCAACTCCAACACCAACCCGGCCAAGAGGGAGAACTCGTATCAGGTGAGCATCCACGAGAACACCACTGCCTCGCATCTTAGCCGAGCCTTTGAGACCAAGGCAACAACCCCATTCTCACCCAGGTCAATTTGGTCCCTCCGCACTTCCCGCCCCCCCCCCCCCCCACCCAACAGGAGACTTCTGGTTCACCCTTGAGAAGGGAGGTCGAAGTGGCGCCGAAACCTTCCAGCTCGTCAGAGGCATCCGGATCCAACGTCAAATTCGAAGCTAACCCTTCCTCCTCTCTTGCTGGAGCTGCCAAGAGTGCGGGCGATCTCGGTCAGAATGGCGGCTCGACCAGCAACTCTAACAACGACCTCAAGGGTAAGGCCAAAGTCAGCAAGGATGGTAAGAGGAAGAAGGCAAACAGGGCTTGCTTCCACTGCCAGAAGGCGCATCTCACTTGCGATGATTGTGAGTAGTCGACTCTCTGTGTAGATGTAGACGGGAGGACGACTCGAATCGTCCTTGGATGATGGCACGATCGAGTTTCGCATAGCACAATTTGAGCTTGCCACCTCACCCCAACCCTCCTCTCTTTCTCACTCTATCGATCCACCCTCCAAACCATTTCATCCGACAACAGCTCGACCGTGTCAAAGATGCGTGAGGAAAGGTTTAGCAGACTCGTGTACGGACGGCCTGAGAAAGAAAGCAAAGTATCTGCTGGATGATGACGAGATTGCAGAGCTGAAGAGGCAAAAGGCGGAAAAGAAGCAAGCCAAGCTCCTTGCGGCGAACGAGCTGAACCAGCAGCAGCAGCAAAAACAACAACAACAACAACAACAACAACAACAACAGAATCAAGCGCCCGCCGGCTTGGACTCCACCCTGAGCAGCGCTTCGGTTGCAGATCCTTCGAGTCCGGCCCATGATCTGATCCACGGGCATTCCCACATCGATTCCGGTCAGAGCGTGGCCTCGCACCAGAGCGATCCCACCTTTGACCTGGCGTTCGACCCTACCTACAACTTTGGATCCGAGGCCACATCTCTCGAGTACTCGATCCTATCTTCCATGCTTAACGGTACGGACATGAGCCTCCTCGGCTCCGATCACTCTCCTGATTTCCAGACATCGCCCGCCGCGCTCCAGGTGGACAACTACACGGATTATGACGGAGGATCAGGCCGGGCGGAAGCATGGAACCTAGCCGATCCTAGCCTCTTGGGATCCTTGTCGACACCTCCCGGAGCGGTCAACTCGACCGCTTTCACGGACGCTATCTCGGCCATTGGCGGCGCCAACGACAACGGCGGAACCTCGTTCGACCAGGCCGGGAACCCCAGCTTTGCCCAGCAAGAGCAAACTGCATCCATCCCTGCCAACGGCGGTACCGGCGAGAATCTGACAAGCTTTTCCAACCTCGAGATGACGTCGCCCAACAACACAAAGTCGAACGAGGCTGTCGGGAGAGGCGACGGTTTCGGAGCCGATGAAGTCAAGGTGGATGGGTCGAGTCTCCAAGGGGAAGAGGGTGCCGGCCTCGTAGCGAACGGGCAAGGAGGAGGAGGGGCCTCGAGTGATGTGACGGCTGCGGGTGGTACCGTTGGAGGAGGGGGAGCGGGCCCGGGATCGATAGGAAGGGGCTCGGTAGGCAGGGGCTCGGCAGGGAGGGGCTCGTCCATGGACGCTGGAGAGCAAGTTGAGGTGGCCAACGCTTTGGCGACGAGGAGGGCGAAATTGGATCAAAGCTGGAAGAATAGGGTGGCGAAGGTGTACAAGGACAACACCAAGCCCTTCCCTTACACTGAAGGGTACCACTTCCTCTTAAAGTACGCGACGGAGAAGTGAGTCTCACTCATCGGGGCCGATGGAAGCCCTTCCTGAGTGCTTGGATCCCACAGGGCTGATCCTCTTTCCATCCCTGGTTTTTTTCTTCTTTCTTCACTTTCTTTTCTAACTCTCTTTTTCCCTTTCCTTTGTCGCTCTTCAATGTTTTCCCCGGTCTAGGTACGAATATCAGGACGTGCTAAGGATCGTGAGGGCCTTGGCCGTCTTCCGACCTTCGCTCATCGCACTTCAAATGCCTCTCTCGGAGGACGACGAGATCTTTGTGGAGAGGTCATTCCAAAGAACGATCCTGGTAAGTCACGACCAACGTCACCGCTGCTTCTATCGGCCATACCTCCTTGGGTTTGTCCCCGCTTTCCTCCTTTCCTACTTTGCCCAACTGTTCCCGAACCAAAGCTCAACACCTTTCCCTCCGTCTCCATCATTCGGGCCTCCCTTTTTACCAACCCCAACCCAACCCAACCACTGGCCTCCTTTGCACGTTTCGCGAACGAACGAATCGAACACCAGGAATTCGAAAAGCTCATCTCCTTCTCCGGTACACCGACGGTGGTATGGAGGAGGACTTGCGAGATCTGCGTGGTGGGAGCCGAGTTCTGCATGCTGACGCAATGGTCCAGGGAACAGCTGATGGGCAAATACATCTACGAGTTCATGGACAAGGATTCAATGTTGGATTATTGGGAGAAATTCGCGTCTCACGCCTTCGAGAACACTACTCAGAGCGTCAGTGAGTGCTTTTTCTTTGTCCCGATCCAAAGTCTCTCGAAGCGATCAATTGTCATGATTCCCTTCTCGAGGCTAAACCCTGCGCTTTTTCCCCCCCTCCTTCCAAAAGTGACCACCTGCGTCCTCTTAACGCCCAACAACAAACCCGTACCTTGCTCCTGGTCCTTCACCATCAAGAGAGACGTCTTCGACCTCCCGGCTCTGATCGTTGGTAATGTGAGTATCCCTCTCTCCACCTTTTTTCTTCTATTTCCCCTCCCTCCCCTTCTTCGACGAGTCAAAATGTCGTTCAAGAATCTCAGCAGGTTGGGAAGGAACTCATTTTCAAATCCTCTTGGCGTTCAAAAAAAAAAAAATCCACGTTAACTCCCTCTCCCATTCCAAAAACTCTCCAGTTCCTACCCGTATTATCCTGAACCCATCAGGAGAAACTTCGTTCGAAGGGATAGAAAGAGGAGAGATAACTTTGCCCTCGTTTCCAGTGGCTTCTGTTCCCCATACCCCCCACCCCCATCTTCACAATCAGAGCAACCCTCTCCTTTTGTCCCATCGTTTTTTACGGATCGTGTATCTCGAAGGGTGGAAGTTTGGAAAGCACCTTTTGCTTTCGAGGTAGACGTTCGATGGGAAAAGGGGTTTGACCCCCACTGTTCTCCCAACCCTTTGCGAATGATTAGGTCTTGCATGGTCTTGTAAAGCCTTCTTAATTACAACGTAAACCCCTCCCTTCATAGAAAGGCACTTTAGCTCAGTTGGTTAGAGCGTTCGCTTAACACTCCTTTCGAACAGATCCTCTGTTCAAATCATCCGCGAAAGGTCCCCGGTTCGAGCCCGGGAGGAGTCAGCCTACTTTTTTCTCCCCCCTCACTCTCATCTACGTCAATCGTCGACCTTACTTTTTCCCACCCCATTTCGCTGGTGAACTTCGTATCAGCTTTTTTCAACCCATCTCTTTCTCATGCTTTATGTTTGTTTTTTCTCTCCGGATTCGAACGCTTTCAGAACCAGCTTGCCAACAATTGAGGTTGGATTCGATTCCAACCGTAACCCGCCTCCTCCCACGTAGGACGGTACAGGATTGACAAGTCAGACGTAAGAGAGAAAAAGAAAAAAGTAGGAAGAAAAAAACTCCCCCCTGGACCTTGCAAGGGATCACAGGCTGTCTCAGAAGAAGGTTCTTGTGAAAGGCGAGGAAAGGGGGGAAAGGGGAAGAGAAGAGTTCCCTCATCCCTTTCACGTCGCAACACCTGGGTCGAGCGTGAGGATCCTGACGGTCCTGTCAAAGCCGCAGCTGGCGACTTTTCCTTCTTCGAAGGCGACGAGGTCTTTGACGATCGTGTTTCCTCCCCTGGACCACGTGGCGGCGGCGTTGAGCGCCTCTTGCCCACCTCGGCTCTGAGGATCGGTTTCAGAGTCGCGAGCCAGACCGTGTGTCAGGACGCAGCTCCTCTGCTTTCCTTCCACATCCACCAGTCGCAGGAATCCGTCCTCCGAGTTGACCCAGACAGCCTTTCCGGAAGGTAGCCAGGAGTGCCTCGGTGTCGAGTAGGATGAGGTCGAGGATCCGGTCCATAGCGTCTTTGCTCGGACGTCGGAGAGGAGCGGCATGAGGAGGATCCTTGACGCGACTCCGGAACTAGAGGATCCCGAGGTGCTGGTGGACGAGACCGTCTCGTGCTCTCCCGTCTGAGCGCTGAGGTAGAGCTTGCTAGGATGGAGGCTCAACGCGAGCAACGAGTAGCTGACGTGGACGTCTTCCGGGTCGGGGTTGGTGTTGAATTTGAGGCTCGCCCAATCCTTCGTCGAAACCTTCGACAGCGAAGTGCTCGCCATCATTTCCGAAGTCTCTTCGACGCTGCCACTCGAGGTCACCCTATCGGCATCGAGGGGCAAGGCTACGTAATGGAGGAAGCAGTCGTTTCTGATCGTGTACACCAGCCAGGTCCTGTCTTCTTTGGGAGGCTGGAGGAGCACCTTTCCGTCCTCTGTCACATTCCTTCCCGCTTCCAATGAGGCGACCTCCCTCTCGGGTGGAGAGCAAGGGGCCCTGACGAAGATGATCGCTTCAGGGTTAGCAGCCGTGTTGATCTCGTGGACCAGCTCGAATTCCGGTGAAATATCCTCAGGCTCCTCGATGTCTTCATCCTCATCTTCTTCCTCACCCTCACCTTCGCTTCGGGTATCGCCGATGGTGGCGTATCGCTTCGACCTCCTGTAGACGTAGATCTTGCGATCGTAGCCTGCGCTAGCCAAGTATTCACCCGAGGGGCTGAAGGCCAACCTGACGACAAACTTGGAATGGTGAGTCAAGCTCTGGACAGGTCTCCTCTTGAGCAGGTCCCAAACGATGATCTTGCCATCCATGCCGGAGCTGACCAGGCACCTCGACTCTTTCGGGTCCTGAGCAGTGCAGAGGATGGCGGCGTGATGCGCCATACCACTACCATTGGAACTTTCGAGCATCTCTTCCACCCGACCATCGGCTGGGTCGGAGAAGACGATCCTCTTGTCCGCAGCGGTCGATACGAGACATTTTTTCAGGGAGATTCTGAAGCGCGGCGGTTGTGAAGCAGTGTCGAAGAACCTTGTCGGAAGGTCGAAGAAACCAAGAGAGAGGATGTTGGAAGCGTGCAATGTGCGGTACGTGTTGGTCAGCCTGAAGTCGAGTGTCGCTGGCCCTTCCAGTCTTAAAGAGAGGGGATCGGTCACCGTCGCCCCCGAAAGGGAGGAAGCGAGTGCCTTGAGCTTTTCCTTCTGCCGCTGCGCGCAGAGGTTGGAGTTGTACGCCTCGATCAGGGTCTCCAGGTCTAACTGCAGAGATCCTGGCGAGGAGTCGAAGGAGGAGGGATTCAAGCCAAGGGATTCCTGGGCTTGCTCCCGCAACGACTTTGCCGTTCCGATGTAGCCTTTGTGCAGTAGGAATCGGTGGATGATTCGATGCGATTCCAGCGAGATGTCCTTGAGAGAGGGAGGCTCTTCGATGGAGGCCATGGTGTGAAATGTGAGCTTTTCTTGTAGAGCCTCTTCACACTTTTTGCTTGGGTTTTCTGTACGTTTTTGGTTCTCCTTTTATGGCTCCTTTTTCTTCTTCTCAAGATGAAGGTTCTCTCCTCCCTTTTGTCACTTCTGCCAGTCCCAATCGGTGACAAACGAGGTATCAGTATGCGCTTGTTTGAATCCTAGCCTATAATCAAGTATGAGCGGGCCATTCGTCCAGGTGCTTATTGATGGTGGTTTGGTGGAAGGAGAAGGGTGGTTGTTGAGTGATAGATAGGTCAAGGGTAGTCAAGGCAGTAATTGGAAAATTCTTCCTCTTCGCCACCACGCACGAGCCATTCGCCTGTCAAACCTCCTCCACCATCCTATCCACAACCAGAAGAGGTGGGGGGAAAGGGTGTGGCACTGTTTGGCAGCATACAACTCACAATGTGTGATAGAATTGGCGACCAAACTTGGTTCACCCTTTCCCTCCTCCTCCATCGACACCGCCCTCAAAGCAACCTACCATCAAGGATCGCAGAGATCACCTTCTTCCTCCAACCGTCCGCGTACTGCCTCATCCTCTCGTTCCCCGAGCTTTTTCCCTGTTCCTTATCGCATTTCAACCTCCTAGCATCTGCCATCTCCATCCAGTTAGGGGCCCTGGTACTTGCTGCATCCGATCCCTTCTCCGGTTTGAAGACCCTCCAGATCTCTGCGGTGGTGATCAGATTTCATGACCACCGAGGTGTGCCCCTCGATAGCGAGTCAGATTAACGTTCTGCATTTAAAGCTGAAGGATCCTCACATTGACCCCCACACTTCCAAGGGCTCTCTCTCACCTTGAAAGATCAGAGCCATTTTCTCTGCGTCCAACTTGTTCACCTGACCTTGGTTTGTAGCTCTTCCTTTGGTGGCTTTTCCCCCGCCGCCTTTCGTTTGACCTGAATCACGTATCCAAACCAGGACCCTGTTCATCCACAGCAGGATCCTCGTCCTTAAAGCCTCGCCAGGTCCGAAAGGGCTCCGTTTCTCAACTCCTACCACATCCTCCAGGACGGCGTACCTGTTCTTCCCATCCCTCCCCTGCCAATTCTCGAAGTTGATGAAAACCCTCTCAAAGATGTAGACAGCGTCCAAGCTCGTCAACTTGTCGTGCCTGTCCCTCCACTCCTGCCGATGGGAAGAGGATTTATCGTCAAGCTTCGAAACAGGCAAGTTGCTTCTGAGCTGATACAATTCCTTCTGCTCTCACCTCAGGGGGAGGCCCGCTGATGCTGAGGATCCTACTCTCAGCACTTCCAGGCTTGGGTCCTCTCAATGGGTTGCTTGGAATAGGGGATCGTTTCACCTTACCCTTCCTCTTGTCCTCTGACCCAGATTTAGACCTCGAGAAGGAGGAAGGGGAATCACTTTCTTCTGCTGAGTCGGTCGAGCTCCTGGACACTTCCTCCATCATCGATTCAGAATCAGAATCCGAGGAGCATTTTCCTTCTCGAGGCTCCCAACAATCCTCCGAATCTGACTCCTCCTCGTAGCGAGACTCGCCCTCGAAGTAGTCGGAGTAGTTGCTGGTCGTGTTACTCTTTTCAAGGCCATACTTTGCCACGTCCTTTTCCAAACGACGCCTCTTACTACGAGGTGTAGAGGTTCTTTGGTGATACAAGTCTTTCGGATCAAGAAAAGTCTTCGATGAGGAGCAGCCAGTCTTGACCTCGATGTTAAAAAACCTCCTCTCCCTCTCCTGGTCGTCCCGGACCTTGCCACGATCGAGCACAGTAGGAGAATCTTGTCGTTTTCGGGATCCTTCCACCCTCTCCTGACCCATCCCTTTCGACGGTTGACTCTTCCGATCTCCTCTTACTCTGACGCCATCAGATGCAAGGACCCTATTTATCCGATCGAGATTTGGCTGCGAAACCGAACTTTCCTCTCCTCCTCGGACGTGGAGGATCTCGTCCATTCCTCCTTTCTCCGTTTCGATATCGTGGTCGAAGTTCCTTCCCTTCCGCTCCTTGATGCATTCTCGAATCGAGATGGACGGCAAAGTTTCCTGCTCATGATCTCTCTCACCATCCGGAGCAAGACGACGGTCATTCCTTTCGACGGAGCCCTTCGAGAATCCTACCCCCACCCCGATCGTAGACGACCTCTCCTTCTCGATCTCCCAACTGTTCTGAGGACCATCAACCCTCTTCAAACCATCCTCCTTTCTCGCTTCCTCGATGGTCGAAGTCATCTCCCTTCTTTCAAAATCCATTCCCTTGTCGCCAACTTTCGTCTCTTCTTCCTTTCAACCCCATTCTCCTCCTTTCTTCTTTCTCTGACTTCCTTTCCCTAGCAGAGGATCTATCAAGTGTCGGTAGGAGGGGGAAAGGGGAGAAAGGTGGAGGAAAGAAAAAGCGTAGATCGTCAAATGTCAGAGCTCTGTACAGAAGGAGTAATGTGATGATACGAGGAAAAGGGAGGAGAGGGAGGAGGTAGAAGAGTCAAGGTAACAACATCCCTTCCCCTTCCTCCTTCGAGTGCGGAAAGCACAATGACTCTCTGGACCCACACCCCCAAAAACCGCTCCTTCCCCACCCTCTGCAGAAGAGATCTCCACAAAACGGGAATCCAGACGGAACCAGGGAGCCACAAGATCTCGCCGCAACTTCCTTTACTCCCCCCTCTCTGTTCGTTTCAAACCCCTCCCCCCTCTTTTTTTTTACCCTGTCAAGGTCCGATCTCCCCAGCTCCGCCGACTTTCGGTCGTTCGAGTTTTTCTCTTTTTCTTTCCTTTTCCTTTCCTTTTCCTTTCCTTTCCTTTTCTGCCTTGAAACTTCCCCTTCCCTCTCATGCGCACCTACTTTCCCCCCCGCCCCTCTCCCGCGTTCAATTTTCCCCTCGTCAACGCCCTGCGCGCTCTCATCACCTCACATTCACTTCTCATCTTCCCACGGCCTACTACTCTCACCGCCTGTTTCCTCCATGCTGTTCCTTTAATTTTCCGCCCTCTCCTTTATCTTCTACGTTTCTTTCATTCCTGCATAATGTGGCGGCGAGATGCCATTCCGGTGAAAAAGAAGGACAAGGGGGGAGGGGGGGGGGCGGAAGCAGGTAAAGAACAGGGATTGTGTATTGTACAAAGATATGAATGAAGGAAGACAGCTTACGCAAGTTTGAAGAAGGGGGCGGGGGGAGGGGCCGATCCAGGCTGTAAGTTTGCCCCAATTTCGCCCCTCCCTGCTCCTCTAAGGTTTCGCGCGTCAAGTGGGATTCTCAAAAATGGGTTGGGAAAAGGAAGGAAGAACCCAGGGAGGCTTCAAGTTGCAAAGATGTATTACCAAGCGCAGAAAAGGAGTGTGACCACGAAGAACGGGTTGCCTATGGGAATATCGGACGATCCAGATCAAGACGACATGAGGAGGACTCCATTGACGCAGCCGTCGTTTTCCTGCGAAATTGCATTAGAAGGAATCAAGTTGGGAGAGGAGGGGTGGGAGGTAAGCGGAAATAGGATCTTGGATCAGTATCTCGATCCTACATGGTGACCGATTCACAATGTCGAATGGAGATCTCTCTATCCTTTGCGGATGTACGAATGGTCGCCATGCTTCGAGGCCCCCCGCTCACACGGAGACACAAGAGACTCCTCTCACCAAAACGTGGACTACTCACGGGATTGTTGGTGACCTGAGCGTATTTCCCCCAAACCACTTTGCCCGTCGTGGTGGTCATACCCAGCTCGGAGACGTTGACCTCGATGATAGTACCTTTGGTCAATACACCAAGTTGCGTGTAGAGGGGCGATTGTGGGTTCTTCTTGACGGAAACGATGGGCAGGTTGAAGGAGGCCTTGAGCTCGGCTGAGGTGTGAGATGAAATGTGTGAGTGTGTGGATGGGTGCGTGGGGAGAAAGGAAGGGAGAGAGGAGGTCAACAACGTGGAAAGTTCAAGGGCAGGAGCAAGGACACAACAAGCTGGAGGGTCAAGGGGCTTGCAAGACGACACTGCCCGGCCGAGTGGCAACAAGGATGGTGATACTCACGATGGGTGATGTGCGCCTTCTTGTACCTGAGACCCATGGGTCGGACGAACCTCTCGAGCTTGGGAGGTTTCCTCGTGAAGCTCTCGCCGACAAAGGTGGGCTTTGTGACCATCCTCTTCCAACCCTTCTGCTTCCTCTTTCCGGTCTTGATGACCTTGAACGCCTCGTCCTCAGCAATACCCCTGACCTGAGGGAGGGGTACGCTGTACCTGGCAGCCTTGTCCTTTCTCCTTTCCTTGACGGCCGAGCTGAGGGCCTTGGCATCCTTTTGGCCTTCCCTGTCCAAGAGGTAGGTTGGGAGGGCAGTGTCTGGGTCTGACGACGTGGTGGCCTTCTTGACGTCCCTCTCCTCGTGCGCCTTGAGCGTCTTCTTCATCTGGATCTTTTCGGCCCTCCTCTTCTTGTTGAGCATCTTGGCCTTCAGACCGATCGTCTTTTGGGCGACGGCCGAGGCCTTGTGGACCTCACGGGCGGCCCGCTTTCGCATACGCTCCTCATGATCGAGCCTCTTACCATGCCTTCGCTGGTGCTCTTCGATATACTCGTTCTGTCGGTAGAACAACGTTAGCGGGATAAAGCGATTCCAGTCAGAACGCAGAAGCAGAACTTTGAGAGGCGATCTTGGGTTGTGAGATCAGAGGAAGAGAGACGGAGAGATGAAAACGAGCATTCACTCACCTGAGGCATAGCGAAGTACGTTCAAAGAAGAAAGAGTCGAGGTGTCGGTTCGTTGGCTTGCTGGAGAGCAGGAGTCGATTCGAGATGGAGCGTGAGGTCTGAGTTGGACTCCAAGAAGGAATCAAGGGATGGATGGGAGGGAGGTGGATGCAAGAGATGGTTGGATGAATGCTAGGATTGCCTTGAGGCTGTTCTAGAAGAGGAGGTGGGTAGGATGGAAGGATGGTTGAATGCTGCGTTTGGGTTTGCTGCAGAGCCATCCGCCGCCCTTGTGGCGAGTTTCTTTTCGTTCTTCATCCTTACCAGTTTTTTTTTCTTTTCCTTTTTTGGATATGATTTCGGATTCCTTTCAATTTCATCCTCCATCCTCCAACGTCTCTCCTCTCCCACCCTCGCCCTTCAAACCCTGTTGGCTCGTGTTAATTCAAATTAACCAACTCAGGAATTTTTTTTAGAGGCGCCAAAAAGTACAGAAAGAGAAAAAAAAGAAAAAAGAAACCCCCGTTTTTGGTGATCGGTGCTTGCACTCTATCGGCCGGAATAAAACTCAGTAAGGGAAGCCAGCGCTCGGGGCAAGCAACACTGAAACTCGACACCAGTGGGATCAGCCAGGGTGACCTCCCTCCTCCTCCCCGTCACCATCATCATCCTCGTCCACAACCGCCTAAGGCTTTCTTTACATCTCCTGATCTTGGTGTTCTCTGATAGTTCCAAACACGAAACGTAAGGAAAGCTTTCATCAACAGCAGCAAGAGAGGCGGGGAGCAGAAGAGCGCGAAAGGGAAAAGGGACCAAAAAAAAGGAGGAAAGTAGAAAGAAGGAAAGCAGATACCTGCGATAACCATGTCGGCCATCTTTGACTCCAGCACACCTTACGCCAACCCTTACGGCCAACAAGCCTCGGCTTCCTCCTCCTCCTCCTCCTCATCTGCACAAAATCAAAAGCCGAACCCACCTTACCACCCGACCTTGGAGTTCTACTCATCCAACCCGCCGCCTTCTTCCTCCACCTCCGCCTCGGCAAATCATCTCAACTCGTTCTACTCCTCCTCCACCTCCTCCTCAACAGCTCACCACGACCACGGCTACGCTTCCGGTCCTAATGCCAGGGCCTCGCTTGAGGGGAACATGTCTTCCTCGGCAGGTTACGCCCCCGGTTCTGCAGCACACTCGATGATGAACTCCCAACTCGGTTTCTGGTCCGCTTTCGGCACGGGAGGCTTCCCGGATGAGCCCAGCCTGATGGAAGGTAAGTCACCACTAGGCCCGCACGGCTGCACACGTACCCATCTAGTTCAGCTCTTTCGGAGAAGGTGGGAGGGAAGCAGCGAAAGTTGAAGTAGGAATTACCCATCAAGTTGACATCACCACTCATCCGCTCCCTTTACCCTCGTCCATCTTCCCGGATCTCACCCTGAAACCAGAACTCGGGATCAACCTCTCCCACATCCTCGACAAGTCTCTCACCGTCCTCAACCCAATCCACAGCTACTCTCCCGCTCACCACAAAGATGCCCACATGATGGACGACGCCGACCTGGCGGGTCCTTTGCTCTTCTGCTTCGCCTTCGGCATGATGCTCCTCCTCGCAGGGAAATCCCAGTTCGGTTACATCTACGGTGTGGCATTGCTGGGAGACCTCAGCATCTACCTTCTCCTCAACATGATGAGCGAAGGAGGCATAGATGCATACAGGGTCGCCAGCGTCCTTGGTTACTGCCTGCTTCCTCTGTGTCTGCTCAGCGCCGTCAGCGTCTTTGTCACATTAAAGTGAGTCATTCCTCCCTTTCCCCCTCCCCCAAGGTGGACGATACGATCCCAACCTTCTTGACGACGAAGTATGCTGAACCCCTACCCCTCCCACCTCCTCCCTCCTTCCCCCGCTCCTCAAATCTCGATTCCACCTTCCCCCCCAAAGTTCCTTCCTGGGGTACATCATCTCACCCGTCTTCATACTCTGGTGCGCCACCTCCGCCTCGGGAATCTTTGTCTCGATACTGAGGCTCTCGGACCAGAGGCTACTGGTCGCCTACCCCGTGGGACTCTTCTACGCTTGCTTTGCCCTCCTGAGTGTCTTTTGAAGAGTTCCCCCTCCCCTCCCCAAAAAACAGATCTCCCTTCCTTTCCCCTCTTCCTCGTCGCAGGGTGGAAAGTTCCCTATCGTGCTGTTGAAGAAGACGGAAACAGGAAAAGGGGCGTTATCCTCCCCCCCTTCTTCTGCCGAAGGTTGCTTTTTCCCTTATACCTTTCCGAACCATCTGTAGGATATGGGAGTGGTTGGGGAGAAGCGAGAGGCTTGGCTTTCCTTCTCCATCTTCCTCACATCTCTCTCAATTCAAACTCTTGACAACTTGAAATCGGGTGGGTAGGAATGCGATTTCTTATTCACTCTGTCCGTGAAGATCGATTCGGACAGCGGGTGGGGGGAACGTTTGGGTCCGAAGGTGAATGGGGGTTTTCGGATGCGGAGGCGGGGTTTTCCCTTTGACTTTGAAAGGAGCAGCAGGAATAGTTTCGAAGGAGGGGAAAAGGGTTTTAGACTGGAGTGGAGGCGGAAAGGATCCTCCATCTTCATACCATTCAACCCCTGCGACCTTCGCTTTTCCTCAACAACGTTCGAAGACTCGGTCTTTGATTTTATCCCCCATAGGTTCATGAAGTGGAGGAAGGGGGAAAGGGGAAAATAGGCCGAGGTGTCAACATGGATCCGCTCAATGGTCTTGGGTGAAGGGATAGGGAGAGAGGGAGACAAGGGGATGGGGGGGGGGGGGAAAGGGGAGGAGGGATCTGACGAGAGAAAGAGACAACTCACAAAGATCCGGCAAGTTAGCGACCTGAAGAACGACCCTTTGTTCCAGGAACCTCTTTGGTGCGAGGAAAAAGTCTCCCCTCTTCGACGAAAGGTTGTCGAACCAATCGTGTCTGATCTCCGACCTGGTCCTTTCTCGATCGACCTCCTCCTCCTCCTCCTCCTCGTCCGTAGTCTCGGTCATCATTCCACCGAGCGGCAAGCATGCCAGGGCCAGCTCTCTGGAAAAGCTCTCGAAGCAGGCCTTCTCCTCCTCCCAATCCACTTTGGGCCCCAGCCTCACCAACAGTTGCGGCAGCCTCTCGAGGTTGACCGTCAGTACCGGTCTGGCGCGGGCTGGTGCGGCGCCGTCTTCCGGCTCGGCACCTGATGATGGTTTTGATCCGGCCAAGAGGTTGGGCAAGGCTCTTAAGGTCTTGGAGGTCGGATCGATGACGAGCGAAAAGTACTCTTGCAGCATTTCCGCATTCTCATACAGGATCCCGGCGATCCTCTTTTGTTTTAAATAAAAAAGTGTGTATTCATTATTCCCCACGGGCCATTTATTTGGTGATTCATGGGTAGTAGCAGACGAGGGGTGATACGTCAGAATCGCCCAACTTTCTCGACTGCCTCGGTCATCGTCTACTCACGGCGACGACTTCGTCCCTGCCAAGTCCAGACTCTTCAACTTCCGTTTCCAGCTCGAGACCGATCCGAAGGAGATCTTCCACCGAGGGAGGGGGTTCGAGAAGGACCTTGTCCAGACTGCCGAATTGACGGATCACCAATTGATAGGCGTACTCCTCTCTGCGCAAGAAAATGGGAGATCGGCGAAGGAAAAGGAAAAATCGAGAACGGAACCGAGTTCAAGAATGGATCTTTGAAAGATGCAAGCAAGCGGAGAAGCAGTGTTTTACCGCCAAACTCACATGATGGCGGCGTGGTTGACGAGGTAAAGCTTGGTCTCGTGCTGTAAGAGTGAAAGATCTCTTTCCAGGTCGGCCACCCCCACAAAGGTATGATTTCTCAAAGCCTCCGTCAGGCCTTTGTAAGAAGGTTGAGGATGCAAGAGGCTAAGTGAGTGGGGAGAGAACTGACCAACTCTCATTTCTTCATCTCCTCTTCCCCCGTTTTCCAAGCAAGAGAAGCGCACAACGACCCAGTTCGACTCACCTCCATGCCTCGCCTTGAGGATCTCGGTGCGGAGTTCTCTGACGCTCGTTAGCGTGCAACCGCTCTCCGGTATCCTCACATTCGTGGAGACCCTTCCTCCTGTGGCATGGGTCTTGGTACGCCTTGCGTGCGTCTCAACATCGTGGGCTCCAACGACCTCCATAGCATGAGCCTCTTCATCGTCATCGCCGGGACCATGACCGTGCCGGCAACACTCTTTCGAAGATTCACCCTCGTTCTCCACCATCCCTCTTCCTTCCCAATTGCTCGAACCGCCGATCCTGGCTGGTTCCATCCTTGTTAACATGGAATCCAACGTCCTGGTCTTCGCGTCTACCCTGACCAGGTGCTGCGGGTACCCCTTCTGCGCTGAGCGTGGCAGGTGGGACCTGTTGTTGGAGTTGTTTTCGTTGTCGCCGCTGGCCCCATCCGCTATCGATTCCCTCCCACCCTTCCCCTTGGCGTCAGGAGAGCCGGCTCCGGGAAGGAGGGCCTGGGCGAACTGGAAAGTCCGGCTCGAGTTGGCCCCAGCCAGGCTCTCTTGCGCCACCTGGCAGATCCTTTCCACAATCTCATCCTCGTCAAGGAAATGCACCTCTTTCTTGGTCGGATGGACATTGACGTCGACTCTTTCCGGCTCGATGTCGAGGCTGATGTAGATCCAAGGGTGACCGCCTTTGGGAAGGAGCGAGGCGTACATGGCCTCGAGCGATTTTTTCAGGACGGGGCAATCCACCAGTCGATCTTGAAGAACGTCGTCCCAGCCCCATTTCCCGGGGAATTCAGAGCGAGTTCGGCGAGTTTCACATTTTCAGCCACAATGAGAGAGGATTGTGACAGGGAAGCAGAAGGGTGCCGGGGGGGAGAGAGCAAAGCTCCCCATTCTCCTAACAGGAGGTTAAGTTTTCACTCACGATTGATGAAGCAGAGCATCGTTGTCCTCTTGCTGCTCCAGTTGGCGCCGCTGATGTAACCTTCCACTTGGAATCCCAACCTCTTGTCCTCGAATGGTTTGAGCTTGACCAGCTCCCTTGCGACCGAGGTCCCGTGCAAGAGGCGGATGGTGTCGATTGTCGTCGTCGTCGGAGACGAAGGAGTGCTCAGATCCGCAGCGTTGGAGGACGCCTTGGTTGGTGTAAGTGTTTGAAGGTAGTTAGGGAATGGGCGAATGATCAGCAGCTGCACTCTCCCCCGAAGCACTTGCTCGAAACCGGCTTCAGGGTGCGGTGCCGCTGTTCCGTTCCTCTTGACATCCTGACACTCCTCATCCTCCTCATCTCGTGGCTCACCTTTCGACAAACGAATCCGACCCCCCTTGACCCAAAGTGGACCGCGTACTTGGCTGCGACGTCGAGCGCTCGATTGTACTCTTCCGACGAGCTCTTGAGCGCCCTCCTCCGCTGTGGGACGTTGTAGAAGAGATCCTCTGCCGTGATGACAGTCCCATCGGTTCCGGCGCACCTCTGAGGAGCCGACGATTGGCCCGGCTTGGGCGGGACCAGGACACCAGAAGTGTAATACGCCCTGGGTAGAGGCAGGAAATGGAAGCGAAGGGTCCAGGATGATGGAAATGTTCAGTTTTGTGGCGATGTTGGAAACCGAAATCGCACGATCTCACGAGCGCGGAGAAGGAGAGAAAGGAAGGCAGAAAGAGAGGCCAGACTTACTTGTAAGCGCAGGGCTCGTCCCTTGTCTTGGAGATGACGTTCATGGAAGCTGTCACGTAGCTGATGCTGGCCAGCGCTTCGCCTCTGAAGCCAAAAGTGGTCATCTTCGAAAGGTCGGAAAAGTCCCTTAGTTTTGATGTGGCGAACCTTTCGCACAGCAGCGGTAGGTCGTTCGGCTGTTGCGTTTCGTGTTGGATGAGCCGAAAGTCAGCAAGCGTGGGGAGGGGCGATGAGATCACATCTGGCTTGAAGGAGGGGCTGTGGACCGTTGAGGGAGAGGAACAAAGACTCACCCTTACACCACTGCCGTTGTCTTGGATTTGCAGCATCTTGATTCCCCCCTCTTTGAGGGTGATCTTGATCATTTTCGCACCTGCGTCGAGGCTGTTCTCTATGAGCTCCTTGAGAGCATTAGCGGGTCGGTGGATGATCTGGGAGGATCGTGAAAGGGATTTGGATGAGAATGGAGGAGGTGAAGTTCGAAGGGACAACGGAAGGTGAGGTAGAAAGGACTCACCTCGCCGGCGGCTATACGGTTGACCACGCTCTCGTCGAGGCGCTGTATGCATCGAAGTTTTGCAGATACCGCATAGGGGAGAAAGGGGAAAGAGAGAAGGCAGAAGAGACAGGGGAAAGAGGAGAGAATAGACTAAGGGTGCGGTTCGGTTTGAGAGAATACTGACACTCATGAATCAGTTGCATGGGAAGAAGAGGAAAGACGAGGAAGAGGGAAGGAGTTTGAGCCGGGCAAGCTGCCATACCTGAATCGACCTAGGCTCAATTCGAGCTAGAGCTGGAAGGTCGGCTGCTACTGCTGCTGCTTGTACTGCTGCTTGTGCTGCTGCTGCCTCTTGAGGTTGGGGAGCATCGAGGTCAGCCTCTGGGTGAGGCCAGCCTTTCCGGTTGAGATCGCTTGCATCCTGGTCTGGCTCGATGGCTCCTTGGATGGCGTGTGGTTGCAAGATGGTGAGCTTCATGATAGTTCTTGATTCTTCTTTTCCCACCTCACCAACGTCTCATCACAACAGTCCAAAAAGAGCGCCAAGGAAAGAAGGATGGGGGGGTGGAGGGGGTTGTTGTTGATGAATCCAATTGCTGGTTTGTTTGCTCTTTTCGTCGGGGCCGGAAGGTGGTGTTGTTGGTTGATTCAGTGGCGGCTGCCCATATCCTTCGTCGATTGCTTGATGACGGTCAGGTTCAGCCAGCCAACAACAACTCAACTTGACCTGCTCTGGCTTGGTGGGTGAGTTGTGATTTCTGGTGAGCCGTGTCTCTTTCGACCCTGTCCTCTTCTTGGTGGAGGGAGGGGGTGGAGCAAGGCTCTAACTAAGGCTTCACATCGCACCCAGCCTGACAATAATTGTTGTTGGTCTTTCTTCTCCTCCAAGTCGCGCGCTAGCTACTTTCTTCTCTTTACGCGCGCGCGTCCGTTCGAGGTCCGCGTCCATTCTCTTCTTCTTTTCCTCAAACTTGTCTTTCTTCCAACCAAACCCAACCGGTTATCATGTTCCCAGCTCGACTCCCAAGCCAAAGATTCCCTCTGCTCTCAACACCTTTCAGCTGAATCAACCTTGCCTACCATACGGTTCACATTGAACAGGACAGTGAGGCCAAATTCATGAGAGAGTGAATGATCGATTCTCATTCGACTTGTCCCAGTCGCTCTGACTGCAACAAGCTTAGCACTTACCGTTCGATGGTGTCGGTCGATAGTTTTCGCCTCATGATAAGATTTGACGGTTCATAAAATCAATAGCCTTGAGAGCATCAAGCACAGGCACTTTAGCTCAGTTGGTTAGAGCGTTCGCTTAACACTCCTTTCGAACAGAAATCCTGTTCAAAACATCCGCGAAAGGTCCCCGGTTCGAGCCCGGGAGGAGTCAGCCTCTTCTTTTACTTTTTGTCGTCTAGTTCTTTTCACCCTTTCCGCTTGTTTTAGTTTTATTTACTTTTCATTTATCTATCTTCATTTCCTACCCTCGAGCATTCACCGATTCTGGCCTTAATCGTGATCATAACCTCGGGTGTCCACTCTCCTTTTCCGCACCATGCTCCCAGTTTCTAGCAGCTTTGGTCCTTTCATTGCCAGGTCTGAAGAAGATGAAGGTTTCAATTCATTTGTCAACTTTTTATCTTTCCTCCCTTTCCATCCATCCCCCTCCAATCGTTCTCTGGGTGCTAGCTGCCCCTCGCGATTGCGGGTGTAGGTGCGGGTTGTAGATTCAGGGGTGATGAGGGCTGCTGTAACAGTCAAGGGCCTCCTCGGTGGAACTGGTACAGCGGAGAGACAGCGGGGAGGGATTTTCGAACGAGGAGCCAAGGCATCGCGGGTGAAAGGCGAGGGGCGAAGGGTGGAAAGGGAAAGAAGCGCGGCACAGGGGAGGGTCAGAGCGTGGATAGGGCTCGCACACAAGCACGCATCCAACTCGCCGCTCACCAAGGAAAGTTTTCGGGACTACCGGGTTGGCGAATCTTTTTTTGGGAGGATTCGGGTCGATGCAGGATGTACTGTATTTACAGGGTCAGGAAGGTTGGGTGGGGAGTTGGGCCGGCTTGACCACCGGGAGATGGCTACCATAGTAAGCCGAAAGTCACGGTGAGGATTAGAATCGGATGGAATCGTAACAGTAACCAGGTTGGATTCAAAACGGCTAGTTTGATCAGGAAGAGGGTGGGGGAGAGAACAAAGCAGAGTGAGTGATTGCGGTAATAGTGGGATCAACCGGAGGCAGAGTCACATTCTTAGTGGAAAGTCACAGTCTGAAGAGGAGGGGAAGGGGAAGGGGGAAAGGAGAAGGGGTGGTGGGTGGAGAGAAGTCAGAAGAGGTCGGTCACTGCCAAGTGTAAGTCAAGGGCGAAAAGCCGCACAAGTTTCCGATTCATCCAGGTGAAGGCGTGCAGGATCCACTACATCGAGAAGGATGGTAATTAGAACGAGTGGATAGAGAGAGGGCGAAGGATGAAGCGTGCTCTCAGTTGGGAAAGTGAGTGTTTCAAGTGCACGGGCAAGGGCGAATCGACGAATCGATAGAGGCTGAAAGGCTGAAGGTCGCACTGTCCCCCCTCCCTCACCCCTTTGGGTGTGACTGAGACTGGGACTCCTCTTGTGGATCGAATATCATCCTTGAAACGTCACTTAAACGGTCCTTATTCGCGAGCTAAGTGAATTCCGATCTCAGAGGGTGAGTTTCGGGTTTCACGCAGTAGGAGGAGAAGCCATCTCGACCCCGCTCTCCCTTCCTCGCTCCATCTCACCCAAGGGCTCCCCCGCCCCCATTTGTATCACCCACCCACTTACCACCTCCTCTTCTTCCTCATCCATCCTCTTCTTGTCTCCCCCCCCCCTCTCCCAAACATCATCAACCGATCTATCCCCTCTTCCTCCCGTGACAGCCAGTGACAGAGTGAGTGATGGTATTTCTTCCCTTCCCCTTCCCTCTCCCTTCTTCTCCCTTCACCCTTCCCAACCCCTTCCCCGTCCTCCCTCTCCTCCTTCCTTATTTCTTCAACCCTCCACAAAATCTTCCCTGACAAAAGCCTCTTCCCCAATCGTCCCTCCTCTTTTGTCTTTCCCCCTCCCTTCTCCCAACCTACCTCGTTCCTCCATTCAAAAGATGCCACGTCTAGTCTCCACTTCTACCATTGCCGCTTCCTTGAGAAACACCGCTCAGAGATCCTCAAACCCTCATCTCACCCAAAGGTCCTTGCAAACCCTGCTCAGGTCATCCAGCCTCGCCTCCCCATCTCCCTCCTACAACAGCAACAAGCTCGCCTTCGTGGCCCGTACCTCATCCGCAGCTTTCTCCACCTCCGCCAGGACCATGGGCGCCCACGCTGGTATCGGCAAGGGAGAGGACAACGTCCGTCCTCCTCCTGACCAGTGAGTCTCCCCCTTGAAGCCCAGCAAACTTGTGAGAGGAGGAAGGATGGGAGGAAGTGGAAGCGAGGCAAACAAGTCTTCACAACCAAAAAAGCTCCCGCCGTTCGGATCGAGCGTCTGCTGAACGGCCTCTCGTCAATCCCCTCCCATCCTTCCCCCTCCTCTGTCATCAGAGTCATCCAGGACATCGCCGACGTGAGTCTTTCATCCCCTCGCCTCTCCGACCAAAAGAAAAAAAAAATGCCGAAAAAGAAAAACTAAAAACTGAATCACTAAAATCAATAAATGAAATTGCTGATCGACGACCTGACTCTCTCCCCTCTCCGACCTTGGCCTCCGCTACGCTCATGGATGGTCTTCAGTATGTCCACAAGTGAGTGATAAATCATTCCGAACTCCTCTATAAATCTGAGTGCAAGGCTCCACAATCAGAGGGTGACGGTAGGTAACGAGAGGATCGCTGACGACCTCTCTTCGTCTTTCACACAATCAACCTTCACCTCACTCACCCCCTCCCCAACTTGATTTTCCATCCATTCTCTTCAGTTACGAAATCACCTCCGAGACTGCCTACAACACAGCTCGCCTTTGCTTGCTCGACTCTCTCGGTTGCGCCATGGAGGCTCTCCGCTTCCCAGCTGCTGCTGCTGTATGCGGTCCGGTCGTAGAGGGAACCGTTGTTCCAAACGGTGCCAGGGTGAGTACTTTGGTCCCCCATCGCTTTGTTTCATCCTCTCCTTTCCCCACATGTTCGCATGATTCCAATCTCCATTTTTTCGGATTTGACGGGGCGCGTCCGATAGGACGTGCTGGCAAGCAGGGGTCAGCGTCAGATGAAGATTCGCATGCGACCCTTCCCCTCCCCCTTGTGACCCATCCCCAAACTTTCAACGCAAAAAAAAATATTATCTCCTCCCGCTGGGGATGGAGTACCTTTTTCCCACTTGAAGCTGTCGACCAAGTAAATTGAAAAAAAAAAAAATCTCCTCGCCTCTTTCATCCTTTCGTCCTTGCCAGGTCATCGGTACCAACTACGAACTCGACCCAATCAGGGCGGCTTTCAACAACGGAGCTTTGATTCGATGGCTCGACTTCAACGACACTTGGCTCGCTGCCGAGTGGGGTCACCCATCCGACAACTTGGGCTCCATCCTCGCCGTCGCTGATTGGCTCTCCAGGACAGCCGTCGCCAACGGCAAGAAGCCGCTCACGGTCCACGACATCCTCACCGCCTCGATCAAGGCACACGAGATCCAGGGCTGCATCGCTCTCGAGAACTCGTTCAACCGGGTCGGCCTCGACCACGTTGTGCTCGTCAAGGTAGCCTCGACTGCCGTCGTCTCCAAGATGCTCGGCAACACGCGGGACCAGACCGTCGACGCCATCTCTCAGGCCTTCGTCGACGGCCAGTCACTCAGGACCTACCGCCACGCTCCTAATGCGGGTTCCCGAAAGTCTTGGGCCGCCGGAGATGCCTGCTCACGAGCCGTCAACCTTGCGCTGCTGGTCAAGAAGGGAGAGGGTGGTTACAACTCGGTGCTCACCGCCAAGACGTGGGGATTCTACGATGTCCTCTTCAAGGGCCAGCCATTCAAGTTCCAGCGCCCCTACGGCTCGTACGTGATGGAGAACGTCTTGTTCAAGCTGGTCCCCGCTGAGTTCCACTCGCAGACGGCCGTCGAGGCTGCCCTCCAGCTTTACACGAAGATGAAGGAGGCCGGCAAGACTTCGGATGACATCAAGAGCGTCAAGATCCGAACCCAGGAGGCCGCCATCA
The DNA here is from genome assembly GCA_003144235.1 of Violaceomyces palustris. NCBI lineage: Eukaryota > Fungi > Basidiomycota > Ustilaginomycetes > Violaceomycetales > Violaceomycetaceae > Violaceomyces > Violaceomyces palustris. The sequence goes on along the minus strand of KZ819761.1, from coordinate 16,368 downwards.
GGATCATCTCCAAGCAGGGAAAGCTCAACAACTAGTGAGTGTGGGGGATCGTCATGCAGATTCGATACCCAAATTTGGCGAAGGGCCCGTGGATGAAGCATCAGGCCCAATTTTTCCGCTTTGCCATCTATGTCGTCCTTTTTCCTCTTCAAACCCGGGCTGATCACTGACGATATCCATCTTTTTCTTCTTCTCTTCCCTCTCCTTTCGTTTCTCGCTCGCTTGCCATCGTTTGCAGCGCCGACCGAGACCACTGCATCCAGTACATGGTGGCGGTCCCGCTGATCTTCGGAAGGCTTACTCCACAAGACTACAACGATGATGTGGCGGCTGACCCTAGGATCGACGCACTGAGGGAGAAGATGTACTGTGAGGAGGACTCGAGGTTCACGGAAGAGTACCTCGAACCTTCCAAGAGGTCGATCGGTAACGGCGTCACGGTCGAGTTCAACGACGGTAGCAAGCTCGAAGAGATCGCGCTCGACTACCCAGTCGGCCACGCTCGACGCCGCGCCGAGGCCATCCCCCTGATCAAGGCCAAGCTGGAGAAGCACCTTGACGGTCACTTTGACGCAAAGAGGCAGGAGCAGCTCGTCGAACTGCTCACCAACCACCAGGCTCTCGCGCAGATGCCCGCGCACGAGTTCATCTCGCTCTGGCTCAAGAAGTGAAGGGAAGTCCTCGGGAAAGAAGGAGAGAATCGCCCTAGATTTTGAAATCCTCCCTCCTTCCGAGAGTAGGCTTTGTGGGGGCCGGGGGCGGGGGAGAGTCAGAGGAGGGAATTCTCCCCCCCCCCCCCCCCCCCCCAAACACCCGTTCCCATCTGTCTCCTACCTTTTGAATAAATGAATGGAACAGTCTAACCGGTCCTTCGTCCATTCTGCTTTAAGACATGAACCCACTTCCCCACCTCTCTCTCTCTCTCTCTCTCTCTCTGAGAGTCCTTCAGACACCACTTGCCAGTAGATGGAGGTGGAGGAGGGGGGTTGGGACCCGATTCATGATTCGTCGAGAGTGGTGGACGAAGATCCCAACCTCCGAGACCCATCCGTCTACAAAGAGGGAGAAAAGATCAATGGAAGAAAAGAGAATCGAAAGGCGAAGAAGTGTAAATAAGCACCAGTCGAGTCAGTTCGGGTTTGGTGTAACACCACATCACGTGACTTTGGGAAGCTGAAGGTTTTGTGTTTGGGGGCTCGAGCGTTTGGTTGAGCGAGAGGGAGAGAGAGGGAGAGAGAGGGAGATGGAGGGAGAAGAGGGATGCATCCGTGACTCCACTCCCACTGACCAAGCTACAGTACTTGATTTGGGAGATGATGTCGTGATAGGTGCATGCATGCCATGCAAGTCATTGAGAGCTTGGCCTAAGTTGTTCTCCATCAACTTACGCTCACAATCTTCTTCTTCTCCCGAGGAGACTTGGAGCCAAGTGGAAATTTCCTCTCTCTCTCCCTCATCCATCTTTCGTCCACTTCTCTCCCTTCCCGTGATCTTCTTCTTCACTCCCTACCACTTCCAACTCTCGCAGAAAGAGTGAGTTTGCTTTGGTCCTCGCTCCCTCCCTCCCTCCCATTCCTTCTCTCCTCCTCTCCCCTTCCTCTCCTTCTCTCTCAACTGACTATATCTCTCTCCCACTGACCTGTTCGATCAAGATGACGACCCTGTTGAGGAGCAATCTAGCCAAGAGCCTGATCTCTTCCACCGCCAAACCTTCCAAGGTGGCGTCGGTTGCGGTGAGGTGCCTGGCAACCTCTTCTTCGACTCCTTCCTCCTCGTCCTTGCCGCCCGTCGCCCTGGCTCACCTGAGACCCGTTCAAGGCTTTGTCGGAGCCATCGGAAACACCCCTCTGATCAGGCTCAACAAGCTTAGCCAAGAAACTGGATGTGACATCCTAGGGAAGGCCGAGTTCATGCAGCCAGGTGGCTCGGTCAAGGATCGTGCCGCCCTCTTTGTCGTGAAGGATGCTGAGGAGAAGGGTGAGTTCTCATTTTTTTCGCATACATTTTTTTTTCGCTTTCCTCCTCATTTGAATAACCCTAACACAGTTGCACCCGTACGTAATCTTCTCCTCATCGCGTCACTCTCTCGAAAATCGGATCAGGTCTGATCAAACCGGGAGGAACGGTGGTCGAAGGGACAGCGGGCAACACCGGGATTGGGCTCGCGCACGTCTGCCGATCGAGAGGCTACAAGTGCGTCATCTACATGCCCAACACGCAATCGCAGGAGAAGATCGACCTGCTGAGGATGCTGGGGGCCGAGGTCCACCCCGTCCCTGCTGTCGCGTTCGACAACCCTGAAAACTACAACCATCAGGCCAGGAGGCACGCCGAGAGGTTGGAGAATGCGGTCTGGACCAACCAGTTTGACAACACGGCCAACAGGAGGGCTCACATCGAGACCACGGGGCCGGAGATCTGGGATCAGACGGACGGCGGAAAGCTTGACGGCTTCATCTGCGCCACCGGGACCGGGGGTACCTTGGCTGGGATCACGAGGTATCTCAAGGATCGATCCGAGGGGCGGATCCAGTGCTGGCTCGCCGACCCTCCAGGCTCGGTGCTCCACTCGTACATCCAGAGCGGGGGCAAGCTGATGGAGAGGGAGGGAGGCTCGATCACCGAGGGGATCGGCCAGGGAAGGGTGACCGACAACTTGGCGCAGGAGGTCTCGCTGCTCGACTCTTCGCTGAGCATCCGGGACGAGGATTCGATCGAGATGGTCTACCGGCTTCTGGACGAAGAGGGGATCTACGTCGGGGCCTCTTCGGCGCTCAACGTGGTCGCCGCCCGAGAGATGGCCAAGAAGATGGGCAAAGGCAAGACGATCGTCACCATCCTGTGCGACGGAGCGTACCGGTACCAGGCGAGGCTTTTCAGCCGCAAGTGGCTCGAGTCCAAGGGCTTGGTCGGGGCCATCCCTGACCACTTGAAGAAGTACATTGTCCTTGAGTGAAGAGAGGGAAGTCGTAGGGGGGGATCAGGGTTATTGTAGAGTAGTTGCATGAAATCCAAGGTTCTGTCCTTCCTCTGCATGTGCGTACTGTACAGTACGTACGGATCTGTCGATTGTGTCTGGATGGATGTACCACATACAACCAGTATGATTTGTATTATGGCCGCAGAACCTTTTCCATGTTTCATTTTTTTTTTTCGCTTTTTATTATTTTTATCTCTATTTTTACTTTTCTATTATTAGACGCACATGGAGAGGAAGGGGAGGAGGGGGGGGAGGCTCTCTCGATGGGAGGGGATATGACTCGTTCGGATGTAGGGCGAGAGAGGGAGGGAGGAGAGAGAGAGGATCATGATTATCTGATAAATTGCGGTCGCTCTGGCAGTTTGTCACAAGGTGAGAGAGATGAGGGAGGTACCGTAGGTCAAGGAGAAAGACGGGTGGGTGGGGGGATGTTGTGGGAAGTGAAGGAAGATGGATTCAGTTTCCCGCTTCTTCTCCGCCACCTGGCCGCTGCCCTTGCATGGGCCAACTTGAGAATCCCAGCCTGACACGCAGATACGCAAACACACACACACACACACACACCATCCTCCTCCTCAAGGAGCCTCACTCTCTCAAAAAGAAGGGAGGTCAAAAGTACCTTCGTACATCAACGGTAACTCTATCATCCAGGACCACTTCCAGCTCCGGTCCTTTCCATCTCCTCTCTCTCTCTCCCTATCTCTCTCAACCTAAACTTTACGGAGAATGGTGCCACCCATCGCGATCTCGGCCTGACCTCGAACCTTTCCCTCCCCTCCCCCTTCCTCTGGTGCATAAGAGCCTTTTTGAAGGAACGACCGAGAAGTCCATGTCGTTCCTCAAACATCCCTTGCTCCACATGTTCAACCAGTCGTTCCAATTCGTTCAGGACCGCCTCGGTGCTACGATCCGGGGCGATCCGAACCCTTTCTCAAACCATGCCAAGCTTTCGTCCGGGCGATCTTCTCACCTGGGCAGGAGTCAAAAGGCGAGAGGGAGACCCACCAAGCCGCCACCTCCATTTCCCTTTCGACCAAGGTACTCGCCACCATCACTGTACCAACCTCCGAGGGACGACCGAGAGGCTCAAGATCTCTACAACCACATCCGAACCGTCACCTGGTATCTCGATTCCTTCCCCTACCTTGTCTCCCGCTTCGGGTGCTTCAACCTAGGTCTTGACCCCATCCTGGGTCTCTTGATCCCCGGAGGTGGTGATCTTCTAGGCCTCGTCCTCGGCCTTTACCAGGTCTACCTCTGCTCCCTCTTCGGCCTCCCTCGCCGGTTGATCTTTTGGATGACGCTCATCGCCCTTGTCGACTTCACCCTGGGCCTCTTCCCCATCCTGGGAGACCTCGTAGACGTAGCCTTTCGCTCCAACCTGATCAACCTGACGTGGTTCGAGCATCACATGAAATCTTGCGAGGGTAGGTGTGGAGCAGGCGATTTCTTCCACTTGGAGTTCCCCGACCCGATCTCCTTCCTCCCACCTTCTATTCAGGATGATCATGATCTTGGTCAACGCGAGCAGGTTCCGCGGTGGACGTCAAGGCTTCCCAAGTCTTTGTATGCGAGGTGGAACGCTCAGGACAGCCTCAAGGTCAAGGGGGAGGGGGGGAAGCGGGACTCGACGACAAATGGCCCCTTCTACCAATCAGACCACGTTCCTCGCAACTCTGGCCCTGATCCGTACTCCGCGTGCGATCTCCCAGGGGAGGGAAAAGGAGGACGAACGGGATCTGGAATAGGTTCAGCGTGGAGAAACACTGGGGTGATTGGAGATCCTGGCCAAGTCTCGGAGGTGATAGTGAATCCCGTCGCCGCCCCACTCAACATACCGGAGAGGGCCCAAGTCGAGACGGGAGGGGTTGAGGATGCCCAGGTGGGTGGAGAGGGGGCGATTTCGACGGAAGCCTCAGGCTCAGAATCAGCGAGAAGAGGGGAACAAATGGTGGTGCAACCTTACACGATCCGCTCGGTGGAGGACGAGGAAGACCATCCGATGGACGAAGGTGAAAACGAGAGGAGGAGGAGTAGGAGAAGAGCTTCGTCTTCGAGGGGCACGATGGAGTTCGAGGACAGCCCCTTGCTGGATCCCGGAGGGAGCGAAAATGGTGACAAGAGTAGGAAAAGGAGGTGGAGGAGATCGATCAGCCCTGGTGCCATCATAGCCCCTTCTTTAGGAGGAAGGCCTTCGATAACATCCTTGAACGCATCCTGGTTGGTGCATGGACATGAGTCAGAGTCGGATGAAGACGACGACGAAGAAGGAGAAGGAGACGGAGAGGAAGAGGATGGAAGGAGGGTTCGAAGTAGAAAGATCGACCTGGAAGCCGGCGGGACCAGGCTAGATCCTCGCCAAGGCGAGGACGACATCGATCCGATCTTGGTGATGGGAGCTCCGAGTTCCTCCTCAAACAGGAAGCGTTCTTTCTTGTCGACGAGAGCGACAGAGGAAGGCTACCTGAGCGTCAAGGAGGTCCCCTGGCTGCCCAAGCCGAGAAGATCATCGTCCTCCTCCTCCTCCTGTTCCTCCACATCATCGTCGGCCAAAAAGTTGAAGGATCCTTCCGTCGACTCTCTTCCGGGTAAAGGCTCAATAAGGATCGAAGTCGCCGATTCGATAGGGGGAAAGGGTGGCGGCAGCAACGGCGCTCAAGCTCAGGTTCAGGCCTCTTCCAAGAGAGGGGTCTCTTGGCACGATAGCATCGTCCTCCACCTCGACGGTGGCGGTAGTAGAGGAGGTCTTCCGGATTTCGAGAGCGACGGAGACCTCTCCGAAGTTCAGAGGCGCCGAGCTCACCCTAACTCCCACCATGGCCATTCGCACGGCAGGGGATCCTCTTCCAGGAGGGGGGGGAACGATAACCAGAGCGTCAACTGGAAGAGGAGGAGGAGGATGTACCTCGTCGTCTACTCTGCTGTGAGTCGGTGCTCTCCTTCTCATCAACCCTTTCCGATCCAAGGGCAAGGGTAGGATTTCTTTGATTCCCACTCTGTTCTCACTTCTCCATGTGAAGAGACAAAAGAAAACGAAAAGGAACTCGACACTGACCGGTTTCGCCCGTCTCTTCCTTTCGTATCCCATCCACGCCAAAATGGCGTCGATGATGTGGGAATAGATCTTTTGCGTGGCATACATGACCTCACTGGATGCCAACACTGGCTACCTCTACCTCAACTTTGCTTGCAGCGAGTACGGGGCGTTGGCCTCGTTCAGCACGGTGGCCATCGTCCAGCAGATGGTGTTCGCGATCGCCAAGCCACCGATCGCCAAGCTCTCGGACGTTTTCGGTAGAGCCGAGGCCTACGTTCTCTCTCTGGCTCTCTACGTCTCCGGTTACGCCATCGTCGCCTCTACAGACAGCCTGAGAGGCCTGATCGGTGGTATCTGCCTCCAGTCGGCAGGAAACACTGGGGTTCAGGTGCTCCAGTCCATCATCATCGCCGACACCACGACGGCAAAGTGGAGGGGCCTCGTGATAGGCACGGTCAACCTCCCTTACCTGATCAACTTTGCCGTAGCTGGACCGCTGGTGGATGCGGTGATGAGGAACGGTGGGTGGAGGTGGGGCTACGCCATGTGGACCATCCTGGTGCCGTTGGCAGCCACCCCTCTCCTCCTGACCCTGGCCGTGGGTCAGAGGAGGGCGAGGAAGGCAGGTCTGGCGACACGCAGCCCCCTTGGAGGCGGAAAAGGTTGGATCACTGGGTTGAGGCAGTTGGCTCAGGATCTAGACGTTGTAGGGCTGACCTTGTTCACCGTGGGGTGGCTTCTCATCTTGCTCCCCTTCACCTTGGCGGGTCACGGCGAGAGGACGCAAGGGATGTTGGATTCCGAGTATCTGATCCTCACCGGCGTCTTCCTGCTGGCCGCCTTCGGATGGTGGGAGACCAAGGCTGCGGCTCCCATCCTACCCTACCAGTTCTTCCAGAACAGGGCCGTGGTCTGCGTCTGCGTCGTGGGGATCCTCGACTTCGCCTCCTTCTACATCTCTTGGACCTTCCTCTCCTCCTTCATCCAGATCCTCAAGGGTTGGGACCAGACCAAGACGGGCTACTTTGCCACCACGCAGAACGTCACCTCGACGCTGACGGGGATCGTGGTAGGATCGCTGATGGCCATGACGAGGAGGTTCAAGACCCTCTTGGTGGGAGGGCTGGTGGTGAGGATCATTGGGGTGGGGATGATGATCCGTTACAGGACTTCGGAGGATCCCACCTACATGCTCGTCCTCTGCCAGCTCCTCCAAGGCATAGGTGGAGGGTCGGTCGCCATCACCATGCAGGTCGCCGTCCAGGTGACGGTCAAGCACTCGGACGTGGCCATCGTCACCGCTCTAGAGTTGCTGACCACCGAGATCGGAGCGGCCATAGGTTCGGCCACGGCCGGTTGGATGTTCACCGCTCACCTCCCATCAAAGTTGAGGGAGAACCTACCAGGTATGGACGAAAGTCAACTCGAGTCCATCTACGGTAGCCTCCAAACGGCGCTTAGTTACCCTCTAGGTTCCGAAGAGAGGCAAGCCATCATAAGGTCCTGGGTCGACGTCATGAGGACCCTCTGCGTCACGGCCACCTTGGTGCTACTACCCGCCCTCTTCTTCGGAATGGCCATCCCTGACACAAGCTTGCCTGACGTCCACGCCAGCGTCCTACATCATCACCATCAGAGGAGGAGGAGGGTTCAATCCCAACCCAACCTACGTCACCACCACCGTCAGAGGAGGTCGAACGGTGGTGGTGCTGGTGCTGGTTCCCATCACCAACCCCGAGACCTTGAACCGGACGAATGGCAACATCCTTCCTCCTCCACCTCCACCTTTCCAACCCAACTCCTCCTAGGTCAAGGAAGGATCGCTGGAGGCGGAGGTGCCAAAGGAGGTCTGGTCGGAGGAGGTAGTCTCAGGGTCAAAGGAAGTCCCAGGTGGATCCAACAGGAACATGTCGGTGTCGAGGAGGAGGAGGAGGAGGAAGGTTTCCTTTCGTAAAACCATCCCTCCTTTTCCCCCAACCCTCCCTCTCTGTAAATCTCTCACACCATGATATCCCAACCCTTTCCCTTTTTCTCAATCTTGAGCTCGTTCGATAGAGGAAAAAGAAGATTCAAGCGTGATTCGGTCGTGTGATTCAAACGTTGCAACTCCAGAGAGTGGAGCGGGGAGCGTGCGAACAAAAAGGTTATTTGGGGGGGGGGGGGGGGGGGGGGGGGAGTTGACCGACATGCCGACATGACTGAAGCTGGACGAAAAAAAATGGATAAAAGAAGAGAGGAGGCGAGGAGGAGGAGGGGGGGGGGCGGGGGGAAAGGTTCTAAAGAAAAGACGAAAGAAACGGGCCTACCCCCATCAAGCCAGTTCCGAGACGCCGTACCTCCTCCTGTACTCGACCATGCTCTCGATCTCCTTCTTCCTCGACTCGGCTCCGTTCCTCACCATGAACTCGATGATCTGGTCGAGGTTGACGACGCTGAGCACTCGGGTCTGGTACTTCCTCTCCACCTCGACGATCGCCGACGTCTCTCCTACCACTCCGTCCTTGCCCGACTTTTCCTGCCGGTCCAGCGCGATCACGACGCCGGCGAGTTGGGCTCCCTCTTGACCCAGGATGATCTCCATGGCTTCGTTGATCGCCGTCCCGGCGGTGATGACGTCGTCCAGGATCAACACCTTACCCTTGAGCGGAGCTCCCACCAGAGATCCTCCCTCGCCGTGAGTCTTGGCTTCCTTCCTGTTGAAGCAGAATCCGACGTCGATGCCGTGCTTCTGGTTGAGCGCCATGGCCGTGGCGGCCGCCAAAGGGATCCCCTTGTACGCAGGTCCGAACAGGACGTCGAACTCGACTCGGCTCTCGACGATCTTGTTGGCGTAGCACTCGGCGACCTTCTGGATCTTGCTTCCCGAGTTGAAGAGCCCCGCGTTGAAAAAGTAGGGCGAAGACCTTCCCGACTTGAGCGTGAACGGTCCGTCGAACCGAAGGATGTTGGAGTCGAGCGCCAGCTGGATGTACTCGGATTGGTAAGGCTCCAGTTGGACCGAGGGTGGATTGATCGGTTTGGACGACGACATGGTGGTCTTGGATCGAAGTTCGTCTTCGGCGTCTGCCAGTGCCATCTCGGTGTCCACCTGTTCCGCCGCCTCGCCTTGGTCCTTCTTCTTCTTCTCGGGTCTGGGTCCGGCTATTTGCCTTCCGCCGTCTGGATTGGAGAGGTCGGTGTCGAAGAGTCGGAAGGAGAGGGCGCTGTTGAAACGTGGAGTGGGGTGTTCAGAGAGGATGTGGGTTTTTTAGGATGAAGGCGATGGAGGCGTGTGGTTTGGTGTTGATAGGGGTATGAAGGCAAGGTGGGATGGTGACGAGGTGGGGATGGTGGGGGGAAACGATGAACAACCCGAGTCAGCGAATCGGAGCGACAAGAAGGAAGATGGAAAAAAAAAAAAAAAAAAAAAACCCTGCACGAGCCAGTCCGATCTCCGTCCCGCGTCTCTATCGCTCTTCTCCGATTCGCCCACACCTTTTCGGCCGATAGGAAGGGTTTCGAAACCAACAAACTGAGAAAAAGGAGAGAGAAAGAGAGAAAGAAAAATAAAATAGAAGAGAAACCCCTCGGCCACACTCACCTCTTCTCCTGCTTGTCGAGCATCAGGTTGATGCTAGCGGCGGCCCTCCAGACGGGGAAGCTCATCTTGGACTCGAGCTTGTGACCCAGGTGCTCGCTGGGGAGGACGTCGACCACGTGGCTGCCGATCTTCTTGCCCCTCATCACTTCGGCCAGCTCGCCGGGGACGTTGCTCATCATGGGGTAGTGGTGGGCGATGAGGAAGGCGAGGTCGGAGAGTTGGATGGGGATGATGGCCGACTCTTCGATGTGGGGTCGGATCGCTCCCAGACCGTCCGAGATGATCCTCCACTTGCACTCGAGCGTCGCGTCCTTGCCCGCGTCCTGCCTCCCGAGAGACTTGATGCCGCAGTTGATCAGCCTCATCAGGATCGGGTTCATGTGCGGGTGGCTGCCCCTACCCGGACCTCCCGCCGTGATCAGCGCGCGAGCCGAGGTCGAAGTGAGGTAGACGCTCCTCAGCGGCAGGTGCTCCGAGTTCCTCACCAGCAGGTTCCTCGGCTCGAACGAGGGGAGGAGCTGGAAGAACTTGAGGCACGATTGGATCTGCTCGTTCGTGTGCGGCACGTACGCCATGGGGTCCTCCTTGTACGGTAGCCCGCCCGGCATCCCGTGGCCGTCGTTGGCCGGAAGTTTGGCCAGCTTGGAGGCCGCCTTGTCGGCGGCGTGCTTGTCTGGCTTGACGTGCGTCTGGAGATCAGCTTCGACCGCCGCCGCCGACACGACGTCTGGGATCTCGACATCCTCTCCGTTCGCGCTGGAGGCCGTGGGCGTGGCGACCAACGAGTCCACCTGATCACCGCCCTCCTCCTTGATCCTCTTGACGGCAGGGGATTCCACGTCGTCGGAGGAAGGCGAGAGCTCCCTCTTGACCGAGGAGGCTGGGATCTCGGCTTCGGCTGGGGTGACGCCGGCCGAATCCATGGCCTTCATCGCTCTGATCATACCGGCCGACATGCTCTCGGCTTCCTTGTCCCCCTCCTTCTCCAAGACGGCGACGAAGAAGCCACCAGTGTCCTGGAGGTGCGGGTAGACCCTCATGCAGTGCTCGATTCCAAGCTCCTTCTCGTCGCCCTTTGGCCAGATCGAAGCCGGAGTTCGCGAGGCTAGCTCTGGGTCCAGGACGTTGAGCTCGTCCCAGCTCTCGATCCAGGCAACCTGTGGTAGCTTTGCTCTGTAGGCTTCACTGCCAGGTTGGATCGCCTCGGTCTCCTCGTCCTCCTCCACCTCCGCCTCCGCCTCCGCCTCCTCTTCCCCAGTCTCCTCCTCCTCCTTCTTCTCCTCGACTGCCTCGGTGGCTCCCTCATCGGACGCAGTAGCAGCTGCTGCTGCTGCTGCGGCGGCGGCTGCCTCCTTGGCGAGGATATCCTCGCTCTTCTTGAAAAGGTGCGCGCCCTTCCCTGGAGCCGCCTTCCAGGTGGTCAGACCGGGCCTCCTGACGAGCTGTGGGAGTTGGGAGCTGCAATCGACGAGTCGAACGCTGCCCTTGCTCAGACGCAAGGCCTCGGCGACGACCGACTCGTTCTCGATCGGGTTCATGGAGCAGGTCGAGTAGACCAGCCTTCCGCCGGCCCTGAGGAGGGAGAGGCCCTTCATCAGGATCTTGAGCTGGAGGGCGTGTAGGCCTACGGCGTTGCTCGGCGTCCAGTCCTTCCAGATGGTCAGGTTCTTACGGATGGTGCCGTCGCCGGAGCAAGGCACGTCGGCCAGGATCCTGTCGAATTCGAGAGGCTTCTGGCAGACCTCGGAGTCGGGCTCGGCTCCCTTGTGATGGACTTTGACGCTGGGGTACCTGCTGGCGTCGAGGTTGCTGACGATGAGGTTGGGGCTCGGCAGCCTCTGCGACTGGTGGACGAGCATGTGGGCCCTCTTGGTGTCGGAGTCGTTGGCGATCACGAGGCCGGCGGGCATGGGTTCGTACGAGTCGGGAGAGGTGGTGACGGGAGAGTGGAGCGCCTCGATGAGCTGAGCGGTCTTGGAGCCTGGAGCGGCGCACATGTCGAGGACAAGGTGGTCGGGTCGAACGTCGAGGAAGAGCGGGGGCAGCATGGAGACGGCCTCCTGACGAGAGATGGACCCTACCTCGGTCTCGTGGACGAGGAACTGGTGGAACCTCTTGAACTCTGGGCTCTTGCGGATGACGGTCTTTTTGGTGTTGAGGTGCCACCCGAGACCCTCGGGGTACCAGGGGAGCTGCTTGGGGGGGTTGACCTTTTCTCCCTCGAAGGTGACGTTGGAGAGGAAGGGGAGGTAGATGTCGTTCATCGCCTTGAGGAGCTGAGAGGTGGTGTGCTTTCCGGATGTGATTCGGAAGGTGGTCGGGAGGGGAGCCTTCATGGACTCGAGGAAGGCGGACCACTCGCTAGGCTCTAGGATCTTCTGGTCGATGTAGTAGGCCTCGAGCTTCTTGTTGTGCTGATCGGCCGGCGTGTAGGTCCCCCTGGCACCCCATCCGCTGTCGGAGGGGTTCTTCGATTCCGAGTTGGAGTCTCCACGGCCTGCTCCACCACGATTCCTGCCACCGCCCCTTCCCCTTCCCCTGCCCCTGCCCCTACCTCCACCGCGGTTGTTGTACTTTGCCGAGCCTCTAGCCATGGTTTGATCGAGTGTCGAGCGATGCTCAAGTGCCTCTTCCGTCCGTGAGAGGGAGAGAGAGAGAGAGAGAGAGAGAGAGAGAGAGAGAGAGAGAGAGAGAGAGAGAGAGAGAGCCCCTTTTCGTGATGGGCAAGGAACTTTTTGATTGGGTCTGTAACCTCCTCTGTCTTCTTCCTTGACGACTACCCTCAAAGTTTGGGGGGGGAAGGTGGTAGACGAAGAGAGCCAAGTGGGATGAATGCTGGATGCTGCTTGTTTCCTTCCTTCCTCCTTCCTTGCCAGTTTTTTTTTTTTTTTTTTCCTCTCCTCCCCTCCCACCTTGACTTGATTTTCCCTGTCCACTTGATTACAAAGGGGATGGAGAGGATTACAACTTGTTTCGAATTTCGTGATTCTTTCACCTCTCCTCCTTCGCGTCTCCCCTCGGGAATCGGGAAAGACGTGCGGGGCGGAGATCCGAGGGGGGGGGGTGATCGATTCTTGCTTGGCCCACCGTGAGAGGGAGAGGCGCTGCTGTTTGGGTTGGCCCAACTCGGTCCAACCAACACCATTCACACTCCCCTGCCATCTCTCCAAGCATACATCCATACCTCCTTCTCCTCATCTCGTCTTCTCTCTCTCTCTCTCTCTCTCTCTCTTGTCTTTCATCCCCCTTCCCCCCCCCCCCCCCCCCCCCCTTTTTTTTAATTTTTTGTCCCCCCCCCTCCTTTCCGCTTCTTCCCAAGGGGCTTCCCCCCTCCCCCCCCCCCCTCCACGCCATGTCGGAATCAACATCATCCTCATCCGCTGCCCCACCACCCAACACCACCACCACCACCACCACCTCCTCCTCCCACGATGATCCTCAAGCCAATCGACCCGACCTCCTAGACCTCATCCGTTCCTCTCTCCGCTCCCTCCCTTCCGAAGCCGACCCTTCCTCCATCTTCTCCCTCCTCGACCGTCAGTCTAACCCGACCGATTCCCTCTCCGAAGCTTCTTTCATCTCCATCGCCGCAGCCGCCCAGTCTCCCTACACTTTCCAGAGGGACGCTACCACCAGGTTGCTCAGGTCCAAGGACTCGTCCACCTCCTCCTCCTTGCCGGACCCGAGCTCCCAACCTTCCCTCTTCTTCCCTCTCGAATCCATCTACCTGGCCATCAAGCTCAAGGACGAGAGGGCTGGCTCTTACCTCGCTCGAGCCGCCTCGTCCGGTGTCGCTTCCTTCCCGGCATTGGATCGAGTTGCCATCCTTGATTACCTACTCGGAAAGAGGTCGGAATGGGAGGGGGTCGTCCCTCTCCTTCCCTCCCACCTTCATCCCTCCTTCCCTTCCTCCCAATCCACCTCCACCACTTCCGGACAGTCTCTCGACCCTTCGGCGATCTCAGCTTCATCTGGTCAGCCGCTTTCCTCTTCGAATCTCACCTCAGCCGCTGCAGCAGCCGCCGCCGCCTCCCAGTCCTCCTCCTCCATAGTTACGTCCTCGACCTCGGTAGGACTAGCTCCGAAGAGGCCCTACGTCCCTAACAAGGCCGACGTCGAGTTCGTCAAGAGGCTCAAGACAACGCACGAGGTGGTGCTGAGGGACAGGAACGACTCGCTAAGGGGAACCATCACCTTCAGCTCCACTTCGATCGGAGGCTCGACGACGACCGCAAGTTCAGGCTCCTCCTCCTCCTCCTCCTCCTCCTCTTCCAAGCTCATCGACTTTGGTCCGTTTCGAAAGGTCTTTTCCGAGAATCTAGAATCGGCTAGGAAGGCGGCCTCGAGGTCAACGGCCGGAGGAGGAGGACCTGGTGGCTCCAGGTCCTCTTCTGGTACGAATCCCTCCTCCTCCTCCTCTCAACCTTCGGCCAGGAAGGTGAGGGCTCAGGACCCCATCATCGTCATCTCCAACTCTCCCACCTCCCTTCTCAACATGTTCAACATCAAGCAGTACCTGGAGGAGGGGATCTTCGTCCCTCCCGAGGAAGCGAGGGCCAGGGCGAGGGGGGTGGCCGACCTGGTCGTCTCCATCACCTCGAGGGGAGGGACCCAGGTCAACCCTTCCCACACGGGAGTGGGGATAGGAAAGAGGATCCTGGTGGTGGACAACGCCGAAGCCGTCAACCGGTTGGGAGGAGGAAGCGGTCTCTCGTCTCAAGACCCGTGGAGCAGGGTCGTCGCCGTCTTCACCACAGGTCAGACCTGGCAATTCAAGACCTACAAGTGGTCCGAACCGAGGGAACTTTTCAAGAACGGTAAGCCCTCCTCCTTCCCCCCCCCCACGCTTCCCATCCCTCGTTCCGCTGAAGACCCCCTTTCTTCCTTCCCACCCCAACATCCTTTCCTGGAACCCCCCTCTCCCCCCCAGTGATGGGAGTCTACGTGAGGTGGCACAACGAACCTCCCAACCCCAACGTCAGGGATTGGAACGTGACTGAACTTCAAGTGAGTTGGGGTTGGCGCGCGCAGGAGAGGAAGGGAGGGTGGTTTGAAAAGCTTACATCCAATCCCCTCCCCCAACAACCAGGTGGACAGAAGCAAGAGACACACGGACAAGCAAGTGGTCTCCTTCTTCTGGAGATCGATCGAGACTTGGACCCAAAGGAGGAAGCCTCATCTCATCGTCTGACACCCCCCCTCCCCGCCTCTTCCCAACGAGTGAGATGAATCGTCCGACCGTGTCCGCTCTCCATCCCAATTCAAAATGTTTCCCAAGTGGGAGAAAGGAAGACAAAAAAGAAAAAGGCAGTGAGATCGAGATCGAGAAGGAGGAAGATTTTTTTTTTTTTTTTTTTTTGACCAACCATGTTTCTATTTCCTTCACTCGGAGCTCCAGGCCTTTTCACCTTCTGGATAACCTGCTGCTCCTACCGGGTAGGACGGGGGGTGGACTCTCCTCTGCTGCTCCCCTGCTCCTCCTCAAGGGCGTACGCTTGTCTTCCTCCTCGTCCCCTCCCATCGAGGGGTGATGGAGGTGGGATGGTGGTGGGTGGTTCGTCTGAGTAGGGTCGGCATGGTCCGTCGTCGTCGCACCGGCTTTCCCTTCCGTCCCCTCCCTTCCTCCTTCGCCCGCCTCGTCTTTCGAACCGCTCGATTTTCCACCGCTGGAGGTTTGGCAAGGGTCCGCGCAAAAACTGTCGTCGGTGGTGGGTGGGGAGAGGGGCGGAGGGGGAAAACGTCAGCAAAGTACATGGGGTAGACCCGAGTGGTTTCAGGGGGATGACCAACACGTTGGATCGCCAAGCAGAACGCGGGAGGAGGTGGGATGGGGGCGAAGGGGAGGGGGTAAGCCAGTTCTCACCTGTAGTACTCGCGACTGTTCTTGTCCACGTGCCATCTGGTCGGAACGGGGGTTACGGAGGGGGGCAACGATCTCAGGGTTGGTTGCTACGGACTGCGTGGAATCCAAACTGGGAGGAGTGGCTAGAGGAGAGGAAGGGGGGATTTGTCTCGAAACTCACATGCCAGATCCACTATCCCACTGGGGCCCCCTCTGCCTCCTGGCCCAGACCAGGAGGCTGTTCCACTCGGCCGCCGAGGTGCTGGCTTTGGCCAGCGTGTTGGCCCTCGTCTCGTCCCTGTCACCGACGGTCAGGGCGATGTGAGGCTCGTTGACGATGACCTCGTCCTTCTCCGACTCTTCTACCACCGCTCCCTCCTCCTCCTCCTTCGCCACCTCCTCCTCCTCCTCTGCATCCCGTCCTCCTCCTTCTCGCGACGTCCCCTCCCCCTCCCTCCCTCCGCCCACGTCGTCCAGGAAGCTGTCGGTCAAGGTGACGATGGGGATCTCTGAGCCTCGGCTCGTGGTTCCCCCTCCACCCACGTCGTTGGAGGATCGCCTCCTTTCCTCCTTTCCACCACCGCCGAGTGCCGTCTGGCCCTCCCCGCCCGTGCCAGTCGATTCCAACGACGAGCCGGCCCCACCCATCCCTAACCCCACCTTTTCCTTCTCTTTCTTGGAGGAACCACCGACGCCACTGCCTCCGCCGCCGTTCTTGGCTGTGAAAGGTTCCGCCTTGGGAACCTTGATCGCCACATCCCTCAACCTCGTCCTGACCGCCGGCATCTCGAGTTTCCTCCTTCCTTCCCTTTTCTTCTTGTCGAGACCTCCGTGTCGATTGGATTCTCTTCGCGTGTCCCTTCCACCACCTTGGCTTGTCCTCCCTTCCAGAATGGAACGGAACCGGAAAAGAAAATTAAAGTTCTAAA